>VZTA01004749.1:0-41489 GCA_013398855.1 Mohoua ochrocephala
TAAATTAAAATATTTTTATTTCAGTATTTTATGACATATTAAGGAAGCTGCAAAAAAAATGCAGCTTTATTAAATATTGTTATACAAAAATCTCACATGTGCATCCATGGGGCTGAAGACAATAGTGGTATTGTATGAGCTATCTCTTTCCCTTAGAACTATGTGGAATGATGGAGAGGCTTTATAGAACAGACACTGGACAGCAACTGAAGAAAGGGATTAGAAAACTATTGGCAGGACAAATAAAATGCTCAAGAGCCTCTCAACCTCCTTGCTTCCATATTTTAAATACACTTCTGCTTCAGTATTTTATTTGTCTCTCTGTTGTTCTTCGTGTTGGAGATGATTCAGGACATAAAGGACAACTTGATAGCAGAAAATGTACTGATCCTACAAGGAAAAGGAAATCATAGAACATGTGAAAAATGCCTGCACCACCTAAGTGCTCTCACTTGCACTTCACAGTTCCATAGCACTCGATGTTAATACTAATTACTCTATAAAATAATAAAACCAACAACAACAAATCCCAAAGAAAACAAAAAAACCCCCCCCAAACAATAAAAAACCCAAATAAACAAAAAGGCCACAGTGGAAAAATATGCAACCTCAACTTAAAGCAAATACAGACACTCATCTGCCACTAAAGATATATTTCATATGGGATGTTTATCCTTCTTTCACACCAAAACGACTTAACAGAGATGAGGCACTTTACATAAGTAGAAATGAAGAGAGCAAGTGAATTTCAAGGTCTTGCATCAATGCCAACAAATAGAGAACTCAGATGACAGTGCAGCTTCTTACCTTAACCTCAGTGACAGAGGTGTGGGGGCTAATACATATTTTGGGGTGTGAGGTGGGGATGGGACTGACAGTTTTGTGGTTTGATTTCAGGGGTGTGTTAACTATAACGTCACAATTCCTTCCCATTCAAAGAAAAAGTGCAGATTTTAACAAGACCTTGTGATGACCATCTCTAAAGTTAATTAGATGTAGATCTAGATTATTCCTAAAAGATTTGAACTTCTGGCTGAATATCTTCCCAAAGGAGATCTCAAGACATCTCTGATAGTCTCAGTGATTCACAGCAGCTACAGTTAGGCCTTCTCTTCAGTTTATAATGCAACTTTAAGCCAAAGAAGCTCAGCTGACTTCCTCTAATAAACACATGCATTGGAAGATAAAAACTCACAATTATTTTTTTTAAACACACATCGAAACAATACAGCATGTTAAGAACTGCTTGTGTTTATAAATGTTAAATACATTCTGCTACTCATCTGATTTAATTCCTGTGACACAAGTGTTACATTACAGTGCACCAAGACAACTGCTGTGTGCATCACAAAATTCTCTGGCACTTCAGATGGTTCAGTGGACACCTGGGGAATCCAGACTCACCTCTGTCTGAACCATTCCGTGTCTCTGCAGGCGCATCGTGCGCACCAGGTCCGAGATGTCAAACTACCAAAACAAACAGCGAGTTAAGCATTCAAAAAAGACAGACATGCAGAGCAAAGAAACATCCCCAGCATCAAACCAGGGAATAGAACTAGGTGCATTAGTAGTGAAACAAATAATTCACTACAGCCTGTGTTTGTCCAGTAGATAACCAGCATGTGCTGTCTCTGGGCAATCTGGATGTGGCCCTACATCAGACACCCCCACTTCTCTTGTGTTCTTTCTGTACACAGGCCCTCTTGCTCACTCTTACTGGGAGCCAAGCATGCAGAAACGAGCCCCTTGGTCCAACCTAACAAAACACCTTTTATTTCCCCAGGTCTATAAAGTTCTAGACATTCAGAGGGTGCTTAGAAACTCCACTGAGCTAAGCATGACATAGCTCATCTTCTCTAGAAATTCACAGAAGATTTGCTACCCCAGGCTGCTGAAGGACATAAACAAGGAAGCTAGCACCCTCCTGTGGATCACCCTAGAAAGCAGATCCCTGGTTGTGCTGGAAAAGTTAATTTACACACCCCTCTCATCAATTGCCCAAGCCATCATGGCAACACCATTTTTCCCATGCCATATGCCAGAAGTCCACTATGGTAGAAGATGTCCTTGCAACACACTTCAAGTGGCACCTGGTTGCTGAGGTGACCAGCAGACAGGACACTTAAGATTCCCTGAGCTAACCCAAGAACCACTGGATATTAGAGCTCTCCCTACCTGGGATCACCAACAAAGAAACATGGTGCTGCCAAGAGCATGGCACACTCTTTAAAAGATTGCACGGATCCAGCGGAACACATTTCCTGCAGGTCAGAAGCACCCCTGAGCCCATCCCCTGGGATACTCACATCGAGGTCTCTGCTGATCAGCCCCAGAACCACATCGATGCAGATGAGGGTGCCCGACCTCCCGATGCCTGCGCTGCAGTGGGTGATGATGGGTCCCGACTTGTGGACGTGCCGCATGTAAGAGATGAAGGTGAGCAAATCGTCCGGCTGGGAAGGGGTGTCGTGGTCAGGCCAGGCAATGAAGTTCAGGTGGGAAATGTGCCGCACTTCACCTGTCTGAGGTTTAAAAACAGCAACAACATGTAGCACGTGGCGAGAGTAAAAAGAATGAAATTGAGGTCCCAAAGAAAAGTCACAGAAAAGAGGGATTTGCCCAATGAAGGTGCTTTGTAATTCAATAAAACAAGAGCTGAACTGGAAGTAACTAGTAAGTAATTTAAAAGTGTCAGGTTCACTGTGCAGACTGAGTTGACTACACAGAGTCAACCAGCCTGGCTGAATTTTTAGTGAATTTCATATCCCTGTATGTTTCCGTGGCCAAAGGGAGCCAAAATTTAGAGTCTCATTAGCGTAATGAAATCATAAACTGGCCCAAATGCCTTCTCCTATAAAGGTCACAGAGTAGCAGAAGCTGCAACGAGGGACAGCTGCCCAGTAATGGCCACTGGGCAAAGAGGAGAAGCCCTGGCTTACCTCTCCATGTAGACAAAGCAAGTGAAAGCAGGCAAGCCAGGAGTACAAGGATAAATATGGCAACACTCAGAAAAAAACTCTAAGCATGCAGAATTAGGTTCACTCACCTGAATCTCTTCAAGCTCCAGCACTCTGATGATAAAACCCTTCAGCTGCTGGAGTCTCACAAGAGCAAGCCGTAGTCTGTCATTGATCACGGTGGTTTTATTGAGCACATCTGGCCAGTAACGCTGACACTTTATCTTTTCTCCCTCGACCTCCTGAGTCATCATGGCAATCACAGTGCAGTTTTGTTCCCAAACCATTTGCCAGAAGTCTGCTACAGTAGTAGGGAGAGGTCCTTGGCAGGCAATGTAAACGAACTCCTCGTTCCCCACGGGCATGCGGATGAAGCTGGCATTGATGTATCCACCCTCAACCCCAAGAGGGACTCTGGTGGTGTCATCTGCAATCCCCACACAACAGAAGGACCTCATGTTAGGTGTGCACATCATCAGACCTTCACACAGTACAGGTGTCGAGCCTCACACACTCACACAGCACTCACCTCCACAGATGCTTCCACATCTTGCTTTAAAAGAAATAAATCACTTAAATACTTAACTTAGGGTACTAATCAGTACTAATAAAGAAAAAGATGTCTGCAGGAGAAACAGAAATCAGCAGACAGGCAGGATAAGTGATTTGAACTGCAGCAGCTCTGAAAAAGTAAGGTTGAATTTTTCTCAAACAGAACTAACTTCTATCCATTCTTACTTCTCCTCAACACCTAACAAGCAGAATTTTATGGCAGGGAATTTACTGACAATAGTACACGTCTGTTTTTCCAATTCTTCATGGTAAAACGGAAAAAACCTTGTCTGGTTCCCCACGTATCCATCATTTAAGACATGGGATCTGCTGAAACAACTGAAAAGTCTGTGACCATCCATCCACACCTACTGCAGCACAGCAGTATATTGTTCGCTGATCTTAAACTGCTTTATAAATGCTTGCTTTAGCTTTTTCCTTACTAGGATTAGAAATCAAACCATCCCACTTCTGATCCGATCCATCTGACCATACAGGTGCTGACAGAATATCAACCGTGAATTTCAAATGACTTAGGACTTACAAGGAAGTATGTTTTTGTATCTGTTCTTTCTCCTGTTCTCCTTTGCTTGTCCAATCAAACACTGATCCAGAGGTTTTAACTCCTGAAGGTTCTGTAAAGAAGCAATTACATGTGCATTAGGGAAGCACTGAATGGCAATAATATTAAGAGCAGTTATGTTATCAAGTCATTAACACACAGAATCATTAAAAATCAAATCCTAACGTGGACGCGCAAAATAATGCAGTCACAGAAAGGAATCTTTTACACAGCCAAGAAAATGAAACAACCAAAAAAACCCCAAAACCAAACCCCACCTACTATCAAGTAAATATTTTATCTCATTCTCTCAAAAAAGAGATCGTGTAACATGGCTGACTTAAGACGTTGCAAAGACTGGTTTCACATTCAGCAGCTGGATTTCACAGCCTTTGTCTAGGGCTGCTTCCATCATATTCACTTGGTAATTTACCAGCAGCAAGAATGATGTAAAAACACTTATGGAACTGAACTCAAACTGTTCTCATCTCTCAGCAGCTTGTGGGGGAAGGGAGAGAAGTCTTTGCTGTTAAGTCTTTTCATCTCTTTTGAGCTTTCAATTAAAGAGCTGTGGTATTCAAGGCAGTGATGATCCAGCCATTCTATTTTTGTTTCTTACTAAGAAAAAGGACTTTAAAGGACAAATAGTTACTCACTTCAATCTCTTTAGAAGGGACTCCCTGTTCCAACAATCCACGCAACATCCTGATCACTGACTTCAATTTGGCTCCTGAATATTTGCCTCCAGGGAGCACGTTCACAGTAGGGAGCGCAGAGATCTCTTCATCTGTCACTAGGGGGAAATCTAGCAGAAGATATAAATATAAATAAATAGCTAAAACCAGGGAAACAAACTGTAGCTCACAGTGGGATTTGCATGTTGCTGTTCAACACTGTAGCACCTGTTTTCTCTTGAATGCCCCCATACACCAGAGAGAACACACAGCTGTACTCTCAGTTTGACAGGCAAAACCAAATTATCTAGCAAAACCAGTACGACACAAAATCAGCTCTGATGAATCCAGGAACCAAACGGAGTATTTTCCTGAACTTCCAATAAATACACTGAAACAAACTTCAAGTACGTTTTCAATGTAAGTTCTTCACACAATAACCTACAAAGATGGATGGATGGATGCACACAGGGATGAATTCAGAACTCTCCACATTACAGCCTGTGACTTGTTTTTAGCACTAATACTCAACGTGTATATAACACATCTTACAATTAGCACTTGGAAAGACAGGTTTTTTTGTCAATACAGCTTGCCTCCCATCAGTCCTTCAGAGCTTCTCTGAAGCACAACAAAATTAATAAACCAAGAATCTCTCTGGTATTGCAATTAGAAGTGCCCTAAATCTACTGACTTAGTCTGAAATACCACATGGATTATCCTTTTTTCTTTTAATGAACGCAAAGGCCTGCTGCATATGAACTTCAGGAAATGACATTTCTAATGTTATTTCAAAAAAGTGGAGACTAGATTCTGCCAAACACACCAAACTGCACAGAGTTCCACTCTGCCACATCGAGCAGCACTGGAACAACGACAGTCAAGACAAAAGTATTGCCTAATCTGAGCATGGAGTAGCTGGCACGTGAAGCACATGATGCATCAATCTAATCCCAATCAAACGTACACATTTATTGTTACAGCTTTTGTGAGACAGATACTAAGGAAGGAAGCACCTCAGCTGGTCCCAGCTCTTCTACTACTACAGACACAACGCTGCCAATGCTTGTTCCTATTAACTCTCACACACTTGTCACACGAAGCTGTAGAGATCCTTCCTAGTGCATTGCTGAGCTGTTAGAATCCTCCTTATACCTCTCAAAACATATCCAGGACGTCTTAAAATTCACTTCTGTCTATTTAATGTGACCCTGAAGTTTTCCACTGATTATGTTAAATGTCCTTGCCTTTATTTACACGTTCCTGGCTGACTGATTCAATCGGCAGTTCATCGCTTCCCCACGTGATTTCATCCTCATCTGCCTGGCTCGAGGAAGGCTGTGGAGGAGATCTACAGGAGGACAAGGTATGGAAGTAAGAAAGAACACCTAGAAGCAACACATTTGCAACCTAGTTAAAAAAAAAAACAAACCAAACCCCGCCAGAAAGTAATTTATAGCTACAATTATTTCTGGACTGGACCCCTACCAGTGATCTCAAAAACCTAACTTTTCTTTCCCGTTTTTGTTTTTAACATCCCCAGAGGGGATCTGAAAAAGGTAACAGTGGAAAAAGAGCCAGGAATATACAAATCTAGTAATAACTACGACTGCTATTACTTTTCAAAGGCTAAGCAATTAAATAGCATCCAACAGCAGATTTGTACCACTCATACAATTCACTACACTTGAGTATCTATTTTCAATTCCAAGTTTTCTAGCTTTGTCGAAGATAGTGATGAATGTATTAAGTATTTTAGGTCATAATGTCACTGCTTGTGTCAAGTCTAAACCCCTAACTTCCCACAAGCTTAAAAACAAAAGCATGTACACTTCCACTGAAATTTCACTTAGACTAAAATTATTTCACTAAGAAAAACAACCTTGGGAATTTCTAAAGTTCAGAGTGGCTCAAAGGGACAGCTAGTAACTTGGCCAGGCATAATCTTTGTGCTCCATGGAAAAAACAGTAAGCCCCAGGCACCCAAATGGGAGCTGATGGAACTCTACATTTGAGTTGCAGCGCTCTAAAACCAGCAGATGTAACACTAATGAAGGTTGTATAGATTTGAACTGAAGACAGCATTGTTTGAATATTTTCTTCACATCCAAGTACCAAGTTGTTAGCACAATGCAAATTATGCTCTTTGGAGACATGTGAACACAGTCCAGCTACTTGCTGTAACCACATATCAAAGGAACAAATGAAAGCAGGGCACAGGAAACCACATAAAGCTGACCAGTATTCAGGCAAATGATAAACTTTTAAAGTAAGGAACAGGCCAAGAGAAAATTCAACAAGACATTGTACAGATATTTTATTGGGTTTGTTTTGGGAGTGGTTTCTTGGTTTTCCTTTGTTATTTTTCTCTCATTACAATATACTACACTTCAGACTTCCAGACTTCACAGGTTTTCTCTCAAGCAACGCTAGGAAAGAAATCTTACCTTTCTGGCACAGCTTTTACTTCACAATACTCTTCACAACCATTCACATGTGTTGGCTAGAAGAAGTATTTCGAAACACATTAAAGGACATAGTTACAACATTCACATACTGCAAATTTTAAACAATTAACAATTACAGGGACTATTTCTGAAGGGTACTAAGTTCAAAGCAGCACATAATGAAAGACTTTCCTCTTTTAGACATCTCATTAACCCAAAATAACAGAGGACAAGAACACTGAGCACTTGGACAGATACTCTACTGTAACAAGGCCAAAAAGCTATATTAAAATCATTCCTGACTCACAGCAGCAGTAGAGTCATCTGAGTTTTCCCCAGCTGGCCGTTTTTGTTTCTAATACTTAGAAACCCTTTATGAGGTAAGCTTGATAGTGACAACTTCTGCCTCCTGACAAGCCACAATTCCTATACTGTGGATATGTAACATAACAGGGCTCTACCTCTAAATGACACACACACCCCTATTCACACCCTCCTCAACAGACAATGAAGACTCAGCACAGAGGAAGGCATTTCCGTCCTTCTTTCACGAAAACCTCTACAAAATCATTTATACTTTTTCGGCCAACTTGCTTTTCCACTGCCATACTCGGAGAATTTTACTCGTGGCTCTCCCTAGAGCACATTGACACAGAGCCAGATTCCTGATTTGATTTTCAGCTCTACTAACTGGACAGAAAGCTGCAAGAGGCAGGATGTGCTGGATAGACAGGGCTCTGCTGATTTGAAACAAGAGACAAAACCTAGGCATCCAGTGACTGATGTAAAACAGGACACACAATAATGTAGAGTAAACCACATATAGAAGTTATTCAAGCTAATGAACTTATCCTAGCAAAAAGCAGCAGGAGAAGAAATTTCAAATACACATTTTGGACAGTAAAGTCTACACAGCGTTCATTTTCATTGTGACTGCTTCCCTTCTTTGAGCAGGAATCATTGAAATCTTTTAGATTAAAAAGCTGAAGTAGCATTAACAAGGTAGTTTACTACCACCCTTTTTGAAAAAAGAGCTGATGGACTTTATATGACAGTGTCAAATAACTATATGCTTTGTTCTCTTTTACAGTTAATTTATGATAATCATATGCTATTTAAAAATAAATGTTCATACACTGTACCTACAGTGATGCTCTCATTTAAAAGACATGTAATGTTATTTACACCAGTTCTATTCCAATAAGGAAAATAACAAATTGAAAGAGCATCTGCCAGCTTCTTGCCATCCTACCTCTGAAAAATCTTCAGGTAAAGATGACCCATCACAGTCTGTGTCCTCAGACTTATCTTCTGTCACTTTTCCATTCATCTCTACTGAACAGGAAAATCAAGTGATACAGCATAAACACACCAGAAAACGCCCAGGAGCCACCCTCTCACAGATGTGAATCCTGTTCAACCTGTCTGGCACCAGACAGGGAATGCAGGTGCCAGAATAACCAAGAAACACTTTTTAAAGCCCTTTGCTACCAGCATGTTGGAAAAGAGCTCTTACTGTATAGGATAATCAGACTTTAGGTTTCTTTATTTTATAATTTGAACAGCTGCCATGACCTGTGAGGTTGTTTGCACAGAATATCCGTGTCACAGCGTACCTGATGGATGGGCTGCAGCTACTAAGTTATCATATTCCCCACGTCAGCTGTTTTTCTGCAATTCAATTACATTTAGACCAGCAGGAGGTCCAAACCAGGATTCTGCTCAATCTTTATATTAACAAAATGTAATTAGGACATGCCAGATAAAATCTGACTTGTATCTGTCTGCTATGGAAGCACCCTGCTGCCACATCTTATGGATTCAATTCATCTTCAGTCGCAAAAGACAGCCCACAAGATATTGGAAGTACTGGAGCTCCAATGATATTCCTCAGCTGAGATCCTGGCACAGCCAGCACCTCAGTCATCCCTGACTTCTAATGCAATGACCAATGACAACAACCCAACGACCTTGAAGTCATGACCTGAAATAATTATAATTTTGGAAGGTGTATCTTGAGTTTTAGAAGGGATCTCTACAGAAGTAGCAAGCATCTTGCTTGAACTTTTGGAGCACACATACATAGTGTGACACCACGAAGGAACTACAAATCCTACTCCTCATTACATTTCAGTTAATAACAGTGGAGCTGAGGAGATGGAATGAAGGAAAAGAAAAGTGTACCGTCAGAAGTAGGTACTGAAAAAAACCCAGTCTTTCTAAAGGAGACAAAGCAGGTTGGCAAATTGTTTGGTTTTGAGAGATCTCAACACATTTCCAGGTTGTCCAATCTGAAATCAGTGAAATGCTGAAATGCTTCAGCATGCCAACATGACTGCAGCTGCAGGACCAGGTACCTAAACAACATGAATTTCGCTCAAGAGACAACTCTATAATAGGAATAATTTTCCCAGATTACTTAAAGCGACATCCAGATTTATCAAACCAGAACCTCACTTGTTACATTGCATCTCAAATTCACGGTAATCGGCAACTATTTGCCAGTGTTCAACTTGGGAAACTTCCAGTTCAGACACCAAATCAATGTCAACTCTCCCTGTTGACAAATCAACTGCTTACTTGGCACCTCGTTTCAGAGAGTTTTGCTGTTAATGATGTTCTTTTTTAATGGCTCACGTTACCTGGCAGGTGATTTTCTGATGCAGCCTTCTTGAGATGCAGAAGACTCTGAGCCTCTGAAGTCGCATTATTCCGATTTAAGAGGTTCTGGGCTTCTTCATCTACAACATCCAACAGATACTGGACAACTTCATTGTGGTCATCCTCATCATAATACTCATCATCTGGAACCTCTGTTCCTGGAGACAAATGGTACAAAATGACAAGTTTTCCCAGTATAGGATGGTTTGGGAGAACTAAATGAAAGGGGCAGACACGTGGCATTATTTCTAGCTGTCACCATGGCCTTCCTTCATTTCTCTCTAACACAAAATCCAATTTCCATAAATCTTCTTTCAACATCAACTAACTCCTCTAAAGCAAAGCACAAGACTTGGAAACGATCTTCTAAAACTGACTGCCAGCCTAACATTTACTTATTTCAGCATATTCAACAATGCCATGATTCTCTTGCACTGGTACAATAAAGGCAGAATAATGCAGTCCCCATCCCACCTCCTCTTACCTGATTTGTCCATGTGTTTAGGAAAATCTGACATGGGATTGGTAAATCCAAGGGGAGGTGCATCTCCTGCTCCTGAGAGGTTCATTACTGCTTTCGTGTGATGGATGTTGTTTTCTGTATTTCCCTGAGAAGGTCCTAGGATGCCATTGCCATTGACCTGAGAAAGCAAAGAACAGTACAAATTAACTCTTAAAGAGCCTGGCAGTTTGTTGAAGCAGCAAACAACCACTAAAAAGTTCTCATCTCTCCTCAGCAACAAATAAAAACCCTTATTCATATCATATTCTCATCTGAGATACCTGGGTGATGGGTGGGAAGTTTCACATGACAAGAACAGATAAAAAAAAATTTAAAGCAACTAAGAAAAAAACCCACATGATGACGAAGCAGCAGCTTCTACAAGAGAATACACAGTAGTATTTAACATTATTATAACCCCTATAAAATGTATGCAAGCTTCAGTACTTTTGGTCCCACAACACAGCATTTCTCAGAAAAAACTAAGGGAGAAAAAGAAAGAAAACCGCCTAGCAAATATAATATGCAAGCATCTGCAGAAACTGTGGGCTGAATGGAGTATTCTGGGTGATAGCCTTGCATCTTTCTCATAAGACAATTTGTCTTTCAACAAAACACTGCCAAGGAAAGAGCAGATCAATTTAAAAACTTGCATATTTATTATGATCACTGCTTATTCACGTCAATTGACAATGGTGGGTTTGTCTACTTTGATCAACAGATTGTTTCACTCATTTATTTAGTTTTAAAAGTGTTTGAAGTAGATTTTTTCTCTGGTTAATGGTAACAGGCACAAGAGAGGAGCATTTACCTTGGGCCCATAAGCATCAGTTGTCTTTTCTGTTTTATCACAGGGATCACCACAGGAACAGCCTAAACAAAAATGGGGAAAAAACAATCTCACAGCAACTTTTTCCCACTAACTAAATTTGCCTCCATCCATTATTTTTATAAAAGAAACGAGGTATCTAATACTATGTTATGGCAGGAGTAGCATTTCTGCCTGCCTGGTTTCTGTGCATTGCCAAACTTATATCTGTATGGCTACACTTTATATACTGGCTTTTTGAATGTTCTATTTAATGGCATCAGAAAGCATGAATGCTAATACAAGCAACCAAATCAAAGCAAAGAGAAATGCTGATAAATAGTTTAACCACTTACAGTGGAAACATGCACCTTTGGGAACAGGGTTGATTCCCTTTTTCCCAAAATGTACAAGATATGACCCCACAAACCACCTGTCATTGACTGCTTTTTTCTTCTTTTTGAAACATTATCTGACATCTGGGTCCTTGTTCAAAGGGACCCTTCAGCTCTATATTAGAGAGAATTTCTAAACTACATGAGAAATGGCATCATAAAGACACTATTGCTGAATCTCTTTTCATGGAGCTTCTAGAAGAAAGATCAAGCAAACTCCTGTTGGAGCTGGTCACAGTAAATTGGATTAGGATACTACCTCAAGGCCCATATCAGTTCCTTTATTTTTACAAACAGGTGCATTTCACTTGCAATGAGTAAGCGTGCAAAACTTACCATTAGCTTTCACTGGCCATGGATTTGAGTTCTCAGTGCTTTTGGATTTTGGGAACACTGCATGACCATCTCTGTGAAAAGAAATATTTACAGAAATATTTATTAAAACAATAAGTAAATCACAGTAATCATCAGATATTGATGTAAATAGCACTATTGGTAAAACTGCTGATGATTCCCAGCCAGCTTGGTGTCATTTGCAAACCGAGTGAGGACACATTCAATCCAAACCATCAATAAAGAAATGAAACAGGACTGGCCCCAGTACGGAGCTCTGGGGAGCCTCACTAGCACCATTCACCACCACTCTCTCACTCCAGCCAGTTCTTAATCCAGTGAAGAGAGCACCTGTCCCAGCCATGGGCTGCCAGCTTCTCCAGGAGAATGCTGTGGGAGACTTCAAAGACTTCACTAAGTCCAGGTATAAACACCCACAGCCTTTCCCTCATCCACCACATGGGGAACCCAGTCATGGAAGCGGATCAGGTGGGTCAGGAAGGACCTGCCTTTCCTGAACCCCTGCTGGCTGGGCCTGATCCCCTTGTCCTGTTCCGTTACCTTCCCTAGCACTGAGGTCAGGCTGACAGGCCTGTAGTTCCCTGGATCCTCCTTCCAGCCCTTCTGGCAGATGGGTGTCACACTGCAGTCACCTGGGACCTTCCCGGTGAGCCAGGACTGATGATAAATGATGGAGTGTGGCTTGGTGAGCTCTCCCACCAGCTCCCCCAGTGCCCTTGGATGAATCCCATCCATCCCAGAGACTTATGAGTGTCCAAGTGCCACAGGAGGTCACTGACTAATCCCTCCTGGATTGCAGAGGATCTATTTTAACACTTGTAGTTCAGATCTGGACACAGCCTTGTGTTCCCAAGAAGCACAAAGCACAGCAAGTACCACGTACCCTTGTGCTCCACTGCAGCACAAACCCTGTGAATTTACTTTCTGTGGCACCAATCCTCAGTAACATGTGGTGAACTTCCTGTCATACCAGGAACAGGTTTTACCTTTATACTCATACGTATACTCAGACAATCATGCAAGAAAAACAAAAAGTACAGGGAAGCATTTGCTTCCAGAACATACCTGGTTGCTTTGAGCACCACTGTTGGAAGGTATGTTTCCAGCATTCTTTTGGCTTCTTTCAGAGTCATTCCTTGTGTGCTTACTCCATTAATGTAATGGATAATATCTAGTACATGGAGACTCTCCTCTCTGGCAGCAACCGATTTGGGGAGAATGTCACTAATATACACAACTTGATAAAGGCTGTCATGGCCTCCTGATAATGACAAACCTTTGCAGGGAAAGAAGGGGAAAAAATAAAAATCGAGGTTTCTTTGCAACTGAAGGGGAAGATTTTTCTTTAGTGCAAAAAGCAGATTAATTCCACGTTACCTAGCTCCTCCTTATGGCACATTAGTGTAATATCAGGCAGCAAATGAGGCAACACTGGCATCTTTGGTAACTCCAGAACACGCCCGAGCACCAATCTGACAGTCCTTGGGGCAGCACGGAGAAAGTTGACTGCATCAGTATGGCTCATGTTAGTGACATCGATGTCATTAACCTGCAACAACAAAAGCAACAGAGATGTCCTTGTCAGGTCCCAAGAAAGACAGCATTACTGAGGAAGCATTTCTCGCTGTTCCTCAAGCACTGTCAAATCATGCCTCTCAAAAGGTGCGTGCCTTTGTCCTTTAACCTCATTTGACTTGGCCCACAACACAGTTCACTCTTTTTTTTTTTTTTTTTGGATTTAATGTTGTCCTTTTTATGCAATCCCTGTATCCAAAAACATGAATTCTCTTACTTTTATCAGTCGGTCTCCAGGCCGCAGTCTCCCATCGCTTTTGGCAGGATCCTGAACAATGTCATGAATGTAGCAGCCAACATTTTCGTTACCTTTGGTCACCGTAAAACCCAGACTGCCCTTTTCTGACTTTGTCAGAGTCACTCGGAGCTCCACTTCCTAGGGGGACGAAACAGCACTTTACAACAGAGGCAATCAGAAGAAACACGAACAATTTACTGAATGTAAGGCAGCTGGAAGCAGGCAACTGATTTACCAACTGATTTAAGTGGGACACAAGCCCAACAGTACCAAGACATGCTTCTTATCAGGCTCAGCTTAGCTGCTTTAAATAAGCATCTCTAATGAGTTCAGAGAGAACCAAATAATGCTTTGGATGGAAATAACATGGAGCTAAAGGCCTATGAAATAAAATTTTGAAGGCACACGTCAAAACTGACACCTTATTTTACCCTTATCTAGATGCCATACATAAGAAAGGCTTTGTATTTTTAAATATCTCAACTCATCCGTCATTATTCAGAACAAAGTAAGTGAACCTATTTTCCTACAGTGAGACACAATACCATAGAGCTTATCTTTAAACTGAACACATGCACGTGTTTTGCCCATTTTAACTTGCATTAATTTTTATCTGAAAGATATGGATCTGCCTCATTTGCATACAAAAAAAATATCACAGAGCATCAGGAAGGATGGAGAAAAACTTCTGAAGAAGGGACTAAGAAAAATACAGTTTCTTGTCAAAATAGAGTATTGGCTAGAACAACTTCAAAACCTGGAAGACCCTCACAACTGGGACACGCCAAGATTCAATTTTAACTTTTTTCAATCCTTGGACAGATTATGTGAGGTTATGGAAGTCCCTACTGACACATAAGACAAGAAGCTTTCACAGAAGAGCCTCAAAAACAGGCTCCATCTTGCAGCAGAGCAGAAAGTCTTTGGGATTCATAGTTATAAATGCAGCAAAGAACAGGGTCTCCTGATGCCCTTGATGCCTCAATTTATTCTCTGACCTTGGAACAATCACCTAAAACTAAAAGAGCAGAAGCAAGATATCTGCCATTTAAGCTTCCTCTGAGTACATGGTTTAGAGGCAGGTAAATATTTAATGCCAAGGTTTCCAGGATGAAATGACCCATGAAATGGACATATACGCATCCACCTGTGTACACAGGGATGCCTCCACATTCACGGATGGAAATGCATCAGTTCTTCAAGAGCCCACACAGAAAATGCCTGCAGACATTGGTGTGAGCAGCTGCAATTAATTGATCACAAATGGCACTTGTATGTACCATTTATAAAGGCACACACCCAGATTAGTGCAAATATAACCTACAACTATCCCATCTGTGAATCAATGTGCCTAACTTCTATCCAGTCACTCCCAAAATCATGGCTAAAACAACCACAGCAGGACATTTATGCTTCTGAAAGACAGAAATAGAGTATTACTGGCTCGTATTCTTCAGCATTTTTTTCCAGCTGGCTGAGTAATGAATCTATTTCTCCCAGTTGTGAAGTCAGCTCAGAGACAGGAGAAGCATAACAGTCATTTATTAAAATGGACGTGGTAACATCAGGTACAGTTCTACAGGTTGGGATCACTGGCAAATCCAAAGGCAGATCACTACAGATAAAGCAGAAAAAAAAGAAAAACAGGAATAAGTACAATGTGGCCGTCATTCATAAATTAATATATGAGCCAAGACTGACTTTATGCAGATCTAAAAAGCAAACCAAAAAAAGTATTTCTATGAATAGGTCCGATAAACTATTCTTATAAACATTTCTGCAGGATGATGAGGATCGTTATCATCACCATACCTGTCCTCAAGCTCTGCTTTGCCAGGAGCCTCTTGATCAGGATACAGGATGGTGCGAACAGCGTCCTTCTGACAAGGGTGTGCCTCGTACTGACTCTGTGCCCGGGCCTCAGCTTCTCCTGAGCTCTGGTACAGCGCAGAACTCCAGCCAAGGCCCACCTGTGCTGCTGAGTCCATCACCTCCTCATCACCACTTCTGCTGCTGTCACTGTAGCTGTCTCTTCTGGAGGGAGATTTTAGCCTTTTCTTGCTCAGATCAGTAGTTTCATTTTCGTCTGAGCTGTCACCTTGTTCTCCATTTGATGGACCAGAAACTTCTCTGCTGACCTCTGGAAAAACTTGTTGGGGCGAATGGATGGGAGTCTACAAGAGCAAAAGCATTTAATTCATCACAATCCAGTTCTGCTGACAGGAGAAAGTTTCAAAGACTGCATGAAATTACCAGAAACAAGGAGTCAGTGGCCACTGACTGAACTGTGCAAACATATCACAGCACAGTTTCAAAAAGTTCAATGCAACTTGGCCAAGACAAAGTGTGCAAACTTTGAAACATATGCTGCTAAAAACCTTTCAATTCATCTAAGGAAAACAAAAATACTTTTGCCTTTAGCTTCAGAAAGCGTACTGACAGGTGCTTTTAAACTACGCCCAGCAGTCTTCTATGTAACTACCATGAAATCCCTTCCAACCAGAAGCTGAGGCTCACAGAGCTACTGAAGTCAAACCAGTCTCACAGAGGAGGCAAACAGAGAAGCTGTCAACCAAAAAGCAACAATAACAGACTACAAAAACTAAGATAATTTATGCCAAATGGTGACTGTTAACCAAGTTATTAACTCCCACGAGAATGAACAACAATTTTGCCAGTTGTCACATATTCCCAAGAATTATGTCAGCCAGCAGAGAGAAAAGGTTTAAAAGCTTCATTTATGCTTTCATGGCCAGATTCTTCTGTACATGAACACATCAATCTGTGATAATGTTATAAAGAAAAATTTTGACTTTCCTCTTCTTTTAATGTATGCACTGTTTTATTAAAGTTCCTGTTAAAGTTCTATGAAGTTCTGTTAAAGTTCCTGTTATTCCACATTACAAACAGGTCTATTACAGGAGTAGTTATTTGTATTATTAGTTTGCTCAGTTGCTTATCTCTTACTCTAATCCTAACTTCACTTAAATTTGTATTTGTACATTTAAACTTCTCTCATCAGACCTGAATGATTTTATTGTTTGAAAATAATGTTAAAGTAACTCAGAATCACAGAATCATAGCGTATCCTGAGATGGAAGGGACCCACAAGGATCATCCAAGTCCAGCTCCTGGCCCTGCACAGGACAGCCTCAGGAATCACACCTTGTGCCTGAGAGCCTTGTCCAAACACTTCTTGAAGTCTGGCAGGCTTAGTGCTGTGACGAATTCCCTGGGGAACTTAAATGGAAGACCTGTCTCCATTAGTTTTACACTTTCCTGTATTATGGAAAGCTGAATTTTCAGGCAATTTGTCCTCTACACTTTCTTTTGCTGAAACACATTTCATTTCCACTTCTTCAAGTATCCTAAAATGGCCTTCTGTTCTTTCTATTTATTTACTGGAGCATTTTGAAAATATTCTTTGGGACAGCTCTAATTTCCAGGAGGTAAATAGGACAACCTTTTCCCTGCTTTTACATGCATCAACACCAGACGAATTGGTGTTTTGCAGAATATCCTTCACAGAATCACAGAAATATCCCATTTCTATCAGACATCAACTTCAAAACATTGGGCTGCAAAGAAATCTCTTCCCCAGAAACACTGTATTAAACCGATTTCTCATGTCTCAGGTCACGAAATGGAGGACAAAAAAATCTTCAAGGCATGCATTCCTTTAACATTCCCACAAAATGGTTAGTGCACTCCTAAGGGATTCATTCCAAGAACCACGTTTCTGTGAGCACTCTCCCCATTTTTCCATCTGCATCTTGCATTTAGCTAACTCACCAACTCACCAGATTGAATGAATGAACCTCAAATAGCAAATAATGTTAAAACAATCGCGTGCCGTGCACCTTACCAGCAATGAAGGATCGATGTCTGGCAGTATCCCAGATGGCGGCCGGCAAAGGAGAAGAGAGACCTCTGGAGACGTTCCCCTCAGAGCAGAGATGACTTCCTATGGCCACAGAGGGATTCATGGTCAGATGCAGACTTGCAGGACTACCACAGCACGAGTTTCACTACTATAGGTACAAACCTGCTGGGACAAACCCTTCAGCGATGCCCCGTTCACTTTCAGAATGACGTCCCCAATCTCTATTTGCCCACTTTCTGCAGCTGGCTGCCCAGGGAAGAGCTTCTTCACCCTCACAATAGTTGATCCCAGCTGCTCTGGGGTAAGGTTATCTTCACGGCAGAAACTGAACCCAAGGCCTGAGCTGTTCTTCAAGAGCTTTACCTCAAATGTATTGTCTGCAAAAGAAACATCAACTTATTATTTCCTACAGCACACTGGCCATGAGCAGAGTGTCTGGTGCTCTCATTCCAGACATGACAATGTGCAATCTCCCCCTCACGCGGTTCTTTCACTGTGTTGAGCAGAAGTGTTACCTAAAAGATCCCTCCAGGTTAAAGAGGACAAAAAGCTGATCACGACTTCCCAGTCTCCTTGCTCGGCCTGACAACATCAATATGCAGAGAGGCAGAGTGTCTCCAAAGGACTATTCCTTAGGAAGTCCATTAAGGAGCCTTTTAAAGCACAGAGTGACCTTTCCAGCCGCTGATCAGGCATTAGTGAGAGCAGCAACTGGAGTTCCTGGCAGACAGGATAGATCCCATGCAAGAAGACCCAAAGGTATCTACAGTAGTTCTGCCACCTGGGCAGGCTTCCCTTCACTTGCACAAGTCACCAGCAAGAGAGGATGAATTATGTCAGTCTCTAGTCAGGGGCACAGATCCTTCTCTATTCCTCTAGCTCTTGATGTCTTCTCTCATCTAGACAGGAACTGCAGGACCCACAGAAGCTCTCATTTATATATACGTATCTTAATTCCCCTTGGCACCCCTTAGCAGCACCCCCTTTACTCCAACCTTGCTACAGCCTTGGCACGTGAGGCTGGTGAAACTGGAAACAGCAAGAAAGAGTGAGAGAGCAAACAGTTAATAGCAGTTAAATGAAGTAACCATGATGTGAAAGGAAATCTTAAAAACAAACACAACAGCACAAAAAGAGACTGCATTATGTGCAAGGACTTGGTATAGATTCTTACCCACTCCATTCCCATCCTAAGAACTGAAGAAAAATATTAAGAAAACCAAAGGATGCTTTGACAGTTAAGACAATTGCTCTGCGTGACCTGACCTGCAGTGACAAAGCTGTAATCTTTGGCATTTGAAGATTCCGTCGCTGGCTTCTCCTGTGGCTCACACTGCCCCACCTGGTTTGAGAGCGTGCACTGCGGTGTCACTGGAGCATGAGCCTTGGCCCCCGAAAGCTGACCTTTTTCCAACAGCAGGTG
Organism: Mohoua ochrocephala; assembly: GCA_013398855.1. Taxonomy (NCBI): domain Eukaryota; kingdom Metazoa; phylum Chordata; class Aves; order Passeriformes; family Acanthizidae; genus Mohoua; species Mohoua ochrocephala. The sequence goes on from VZTA01004749.1 coordinate 19,032, forward strand.
CACCACCTAAAGAGATGAAATGTTCTCCAGTTAGCTGGCAACAGTCACAGACACAGCACAGTCTAGAGTACATGCTTCCTTCTAACTTCTCAGGGTCCAAACTTTTACAGCAGCAAGTGCTATAGACACTTCCCTCCCCGTATATATCCCTCCAATTATTCCTTATTTTTTAAGGGCTGTTAAATGACAACCTCCGAAATACACTAATGGACTTGCAAGACACTTGCCAATAGAGTAAGAAAGAGTTTTCTTCCAATAAAGTTGTGAGGGTGTTAAGAGGGGTCAATGATAGTGTCATTTGCACATTGGTACAGGCAATTAAGTTAAAAACATTTTATAAAGTGAACACAAATAGTAGTCCTCAGCAGTTCTGAATGTGTACGCTCACTGGCTACTTTCAGGTGTGCCAGGAAGCCAAGGAGTCTAAGAAAGCACACCTAAAGTAACCATGACAACACTGGGGAGAATTCCAGTCTTGAGGTTCCTTTACCTCTTTTCCACTCATGGAGGACTGGTTTACCACAGACAGGAGCAGAACCAGCAGCCACTCACCTGGCCAGTGTTCCTCAGTGTTTCAACAGCTTGCTTATGGGTAGCTCCTTCCAAACTAATCCCATTGACAGAGAGCACGCGGTCACCTACGTTAACAATGTAAGAAAAAGTAGGCAGAGCATCACCTATAAAACATCTACGGTGCACAGAAACCTTCAAGTCTGAGCTAACAGGGACAGTTATTTACGGAAATTCTCCCTCCCCTCCACGCTCTGAGTCAAGAAGAGAACTTTGCAAATAAACTATACGGTTCGAATCAAAGGTCTTTTCCAATCTGATGATTCCGTGGGATAATCCCATGTCAAAACTAGTGTTAACCATCAGAGTGACAGCCTGCCACAAAGCTCGGACTCTTTATTTAAAGCAAATCTCAGCCCGCAGTGGGAATGCTCCCTTCAGTGAGGAATGTGGCCTGGCTTACAGACACGAAGAGCCATGACAATTACAGCATTTTCTGTACTGAGTTGCCAGGCACGCCAAGCAAGAAGGCCACAAATAATACAAAGCCCTCTCTCTCTGTGCCTGGAACAGAGAAGCGTTCTCCATTAACATAGGCTGCTTTAGAGAATAAAAATCCCACAGCCCATCTCCTATCCTTCCTCTCCACAGCCTCAGCATTGCTGGTTCTGCAGTTGTTCTACATTAGTTTTTTAATCTTCACCTGCAGAAGAAGCTATCAAGGCAATATTTAAAATGACAACTGCAACAGCTTGGAAAAACAGCTCTTCTTCCCAGGGAAAAAGGCACAAGGACAGGAGGCAGAGTGCTAGCTTCCAGGCCACAGGATATTGTCAAGTCCCACCACAGACAGTCCTCTGCCCTTTTTGCACATCAAGAGTCCCCACTGAAAGAATGGAAATGCTACCTTTTTCTATTCTGCCATCTGCTTCAGCTGCTCCCTTGGGAATAATCGCTTTCACATAAATACCACCATGCCTTATGCTAGTATTTACACCACCCTAAACAGAAAGTAAAAATAGGATTGTTAGTCTTTTTGTAGTTAGAATACTTAGTAATTAAACATAGTGTCACACAAGGAAAACTGTACTTAGGAAGCATTTGGGCTACTGGCATGTAGAAAAACCAGACAAACTATCAAAACCAAAATGTTACATCAAGCATGTTCTGTGCAGTCATGCAACTTGCTACGAATGAAGTTGGGGTGGGAAGATTGTAAAAAACACAGTGCATCACAATGCAAATGCACAAAACAGAAATAAATGTCCTTCAGCAGAAGCAGGTCTGCATTTTGTTGGACTTTACATGCTTGCATGCACACCAAAGCTCAGAGATGTGCAAGAGCACAGCATGCCAAAGCAGGAGATGCACACCCATGCAGTGTCCTACTCCAACACAACTTCTCTGATGTAACAGGAAATTAAGGAGTGCTGCTTTCTCTCAGCTCAGACCAGTTTGAAGGTCTAAGCTGTAAAAAAAACTGCTCAAGCTGAACTGACATTGTTTTTGGAGGGCCTTGGTCTTTCTGCTGATTGCAGTGGGGGTAGGACTAGATGATCTTTAAATGTCCCTTCCATCCTAAACCTTTGCGTGATTCTGGCTCACTGTGCTCCACAGACTTGGAGGGAAGAGGAAGACCAGCAGTGTGTTAATGTTCACTCCCAAAGCACCCAGGATTACACGTGGAAACTTAACCCACAGTTAATTGCACACCTCTCCTCATCGCCACTGCACAGGAACACAATGGAATGGAGGCTGGAAAAGCGAAGGTCGGTGAAGACACCGCCTGGTCACCCCTTAAGGGAAATCTCTGCATTGGCTGGCCTCTCCTAACATCTCTACAAAGCCAGTGCATGCATACAGCAGGCCTGATGCTACTCAGTGACCAATTCCTGCTCAACCTCTGTTCCTCCAGCTGTCTCAAGCAATGGGACATGACTTTGAATAGCCTGGGATGCCAAAATAACAGAATTTCATTCTGCTCCTCTTACAATCCTAGCCACACATATGGAAACAGTGCTAGGCTTGCAAATTGTTCCTCCATCGAAAATAGCTGAATATTAAAATACATTAAAATGTATTTTTTAATACAAGCACAGAAGCAGTGGAAAATGTGTGCATCTCAGTTGCAAATTATTCTCTTCTTCCCTGAAGTGCCACTCTGCAGTAGTGCAGGCCCTAAACATAAAACTACCTTCAAAATCTTACAGCCTGAAGAGAAATCAGTCTTAAAAAACGTATTTTTGTCTCATATTGCAAGAAAGCCGTGTCAGCCAGGCCTCATTTGGGTTTAAGTAGTCTTTTTGCTTTCTGCCTTTTCTCCAGCAGAGGGAGAACACTGAACATGGTGAATGTGATGGAGCGTGCACAGATACTCTAAAATAAAACTACCGCTTCCACTGCCTGCCATGCCAGTCTGGGAGGGTCTCACTTCCTTCCTCGCAAATTTGCCACAAGATTAGGTAGCAAGGGACAAAGACCATCTTGCCTTTTGTACTCACAAAGCAGCATCTGTGATAAGAGTCTACTAGGACTTTGGGGCTCCACCATAAAACAAAAAGCAAGAATTACTTAAAGGGCAGACGACAAGAAAAGGGATATAAATTAACAGTATTACTTTTCAGCTTTGGTAAGATTAATCACACATCAATAAATCTATGTAATTAAAACTGAGTCCAGAAAATATTTTGCTTCCTTGTAATTTAGCAATTTAATGGGTTGCTGGGAGTAGAGAAAAAGAGAAAACATCTAAAAACCTTGTCAAACAGTACCGTGACACTTATTCCCAAGCCGTTATCTTTTTTTGCTAGTTCAACCTCAAAGATATCTCCAGGTTTAAGAAGCGTTGCAGAAACCTTTTTAGAATTCACTTTGTTTGCTGTATTCGATGAGGAAGAATCCTTTATTTAACAAAAAAAAAAAAAAAAAAAAAAAGAAGAAAAAAAAAAAAAAGAGAGAGAAAGAAAAAGAAACAAACAAAACAAAAAGAGACAATGATTTGCCTTTAGAACAGATGTTTACAGCTAAGACCCTAAAGGGTGGGGTTTGGAGTCAGACACAGCCAGAAGGAGTCCACCTGGCAAAGTACCAATTAGTAAGACTCAAGGCTCACTGCTTCAACACTTCCATTCCTGCCACTGAACAGGTTTAGCACAGAAATATGCAGGGCCTTTAGCAGCCAAGTCTTTATTGTCAAAGTGAGCGGGTTACAGAACACCGAAACTGCAGTGCTTCAGTACTACAGCAGCCTAGAGCCTGGTGGACTAATTAGCATGAGCTGCCACAATTTAATTGAATAACCTCCATCAGCTGAACAGAGAAATCACTGCAAGCTGGAAATAAATTTGTAGTACTTGTGATTGTGCACTTTTGGAAAGGTGAAGCAGCAAGCTGTGTCTGCTCAAGAGCATGACTCCCTGCTGAATTTTAATGCACAAGAGCAGTCTTTCATGGATTAGATCAATCCCAGAAGACAATGAGTTCTGCTGCTACCCACTCCAGATGTATCACTCCTACTTTCCTCTAGGAAAAACTTCATTTATCTGCCAAGTGAATAAACTTACCTCTAGGGGTGGTCACTAGATTATGAACATATTGGACAAACACACAGAATTGAAAGGTGGTTTCCTACAGCCTCAGCAAGTGAACTATAGGTTCATCCCACAGCACAATCTGCCTCTAGTAAGACACATTCTGTGACATTGGAAAGCTGGAAAGTTGTTTCAAGCTACAGAAGTGATTTTCTCCATTTATTTTGAACAAATCACCACGCTATTAGAAATCAGCTACTAGGCATTAGCTGCAGGCTAGGCTAGGCTGCTCTTTCCTCACACCCAGAGACAGCTATTTCAATATCACTATCCCACTGATGGGAAATATTCATATGAAATCCACTATGCCTTTTTAGCTGGCTGCTGCTCCTGACTGCCGGAGTACGTTGCTTCATCCATGTCAGAATCCCCTCGGTCGGAATATTCCACGGGCTCCACTACCCCGGGCCTTTTATTTTTTGCTCGAGCACTGTCTGATGAGGATCTTCTCTTCTCGATCACTTTGGAGCCCCCGGCCTGGGAATCGCTGTACTGCTGAGCATCCTGCTGGGCTCTCCCACTTGTACGTTTGCCAAAGAAGCCGGCTGGCTGGCTCTGGGACAGGCTGGCGCTCTCGGTCCTGGAATCCTGGGAGCTCATGCTTCCATCCCGCTTGCCTCCCGACAATCCAGAGAGGCTCCCCGAAACAGGCCTCTGGTGACCACGGGACCGGTTGTGTTCTTCTGAAGAGGACTCTGCCTCGTTGTCCTGCACCGAAGAGGGCCTCCTCAGGTAACCCCTGGCTCCATTACTGATATGAGCAGTGTTAGATGATGCTGAAAACCAGGAGACAAGACAGCCATCAGCAGCTGGCAACACCTTATCTGCAGCACGACACCCTTTTCTCAGCTTACAACGAGTAAGGCTTTACCCGCCCGGACATTCCGCAGAAAACCCTCTGCTCGCGCTGCACCCGGCGTGCCCTCGCCAAAGGCTACCCTAACACACCTCTTCATTGCCTCTGAACCCAATTCCAAGCCCCCATCGGCTGGGGCTGCTTGCAGGAGCGACTGCAGCTCCCTACCTTTGGACAGCTTGTCCTTGGGCTGGGAGATCACGAGAGTCACGTCCTCGGGAGCATTCTCCAGGATTTCCAGCGCCGCGTGGTGGCTGACGCCTTCCAAACTCGTGCTGTTTATGGATATGAGGCGGTGTCCTGCACAAAAGGGGTTGTTCAGATACAGCCTAACACCTTACATTTTTACCCATCAGTGACAACATGCAGTACAGGTCTGACAACCTGCACCCAATGCATGGATTAAAAACTACTGAACTTCAAGTGATGCTGAAATAGGCAGCTCTAATCATGAACAACAACAAAAAAAAAATAAAATCCAACCCCCAAACCAAACCAGACCAAAGAACTGGTTATGAATATTTCCTCTTTTTAAACCCGCCAAATCTTTTCAAATCATGATTTCTACCTTCTCTTATGCTGTTAAAAAAACAGATGAAAAAGCAGAAATCAGAAGTTAAATGAGCAATATGCAGTTCAGTTCAAGACACGGACTAAACTGAGATGGAAAAAAAAAATACATCTTTCTCCTCTTCCCCACTGTAGTTATGGTTACAGTATATACAGTTTCACTTTTTTCAAAAATCAAACCATGGATACTGAGTTTTTAAAAATTTAAATTACAATGCATCTTCAAGACAGACAATGGAAAATACGGCCCTTCTCTTTATATGTAACTTCAATTTTCTGCTACTTCAAGCTTTATCATTTTTACTTTGATTTGAATGATTGTTGTTTTCATACAGTTTAACAAAGAAGTATCACCAGTTTTCAGAAATTATCTGGAAGGTAACTGAAGGTCACCACTGTAAGGAACTGTGATACCCAGAGCCACAGATCGAATTTTACACTATTCACCTGGTTTTAGAGTTCCTTCCAAATCAGCTGGCCCTCCAGGAATAACTGAATGAATAAAAATTCCCAGATCAAGTTTCCCTGTCTTCTCTCCACCGACTATTTGAAAGCCTATGAAGAAAAGGCCCAAAGCAGGCAAAAATGTCAGTGATCACCGTGTAACTTAATACAGTACAAGTCCATATTTCAGAACAAACAAAGACTTAGTCATTCTAATAAATATAAAGTAAAAAACCCAGACACCTCAAATTTAAAGTCTAAATGGTAATAAACAGCAAAGCTTTTTGATTAAGCTTTATTGTATATTCTTGTTTTAAGCAATTAATTTAATTAATTAATCTGCCTGTTCAGGACACTCCAGCAAAAACTACAGAAGGTAACTCTGGCAAGAGAAACACACACAAACAGGTGACATGAAATGTACATTTGCTGAGCAGATAAAATTTGTTTTCTGTCACATAAAATTTTCTGGTTTTCTCCATTGTTCCATGTTTCACCTAGATGTGTGACCCTGGTCTTAAGACCTGAGTTTTTCATCTCTTTGTTTTATTCTGAGGCTTCTAATCTATTTCTGTTCATTCTACGAGGTAAACCTGGGACGAGTGTTCCAGATGAAAAAAAAAAAAAAAAAAAAAAAAGACATCAGGTCTTCTCTATTCTACCTAAAACAGCCAAGTACCATAAATTGCATGGGGAAGAAAGAGGAGAAATAGTACATTTCTTTTAATTTTTTTTCCTTTTTGCTCAAGTCATACATTACTGTGCAGCGTAAACACTAAGTATTACTGCCTTGTAGGCTTTTTCCCCCTCACAAATTTATACTACAGTCCGATTTTGAATGACAGAACAGTGTCCTTAAGGAGATTTTAGAGAGACTTCCTAAAGCACAATACTGACGCCAAATTTTTCATTACTCATACAGGGAAAAATTATGTGGGTTTATGAAAAAAAATCAGAGGTAGAGGAAGGAATGTAATGCAAATATCTCATCTCCCAGGCTCCTTAAACATCAAATCAGTGTTTCATCTGATATTACAGGAGTAAGAAAAACACTCCATAATTAGCTCATAATGCTTTTATTGTGCCTTTTTTTTAAAAAAAAGCATTCATTTAAAGCATTTGTCACAGCTGTGAGGTTCCAGAGAGACAAAATTCTATACTGAGCACAGAGATAAACTTTAAAGGTCAACTTCTAGGATGACTAGTTCACAATACAAATATTATCCTACATTTACAGTATGGAAAAACTGAAAAACAAACTTGCTTAACATCGCAGAAAGTGCATCTTAAACGCCTTCAAAATCCAGCTACTGCCTGCACTGCTTTACTCAGTCGTACGATAAACGCTTCAATACAGACCAGAAAATTTTATTTTGATTTTGGCTTCTAGAAATACATGACAACAGCAATTTTAAAGCCACTTACCCAAGCCAAATTTTTCATCCTTTTTCAAGTTCACCAAAGTGATCTCTCTCTCTGGTGTGGCAACTCTGTTCTGTGTTGTTTGAAGAGAGTCAACTGGAAAGCCAACATTTCACGATCAGACACTACCTCAACACTTCCCTTCAGGTCTACTTTAAAGTTCTTTTCCATTAAAAAATATTACTTCTCTGATAACTTGAAAAGCTGTTTTGATCTAGTGGGTCCAACTTTCATCTTCTAAGCCATGGCCAAAGACAGAAAAAAACCATTCCATCACCCTTCTAACCCACTTCCATCTTCAGCAGTTAAAAATCTTTTATTCCTCCTAAGGAAAACACCTAGCACAGTCTTGTGGAGTGACAACATAAGTGAGTTTTAGAATCTTCAACTTTATTAGTCTCAGTTCAGGAAAGTATTTAGATCTGTGTTTATGTGCTCTGCTCATAGGTAGGGAGGATGCAAACACATTGGCAAAATTGAAACTGAAGGTCATTATATGAAGTTACTGAAAGGTTACTCAATGAGTTCTCTTAATGGTGTCTCTTCATTAAAAACCAACCAAAATTAGAAACATCTACTAAAACCTCTCTTGCTTAAATTTACTTCCTCATTTGCAACTCCACAGGCTGCTGATTCCGCCTCTTCTAAAATCTGAGCATCCTCACAATAGAACTCTGACTCCTGAGGCCTTCCACCAGGCTGAAGTAGACCCAGGCACTTCAGAGACCCAAGGAGAATGATTTGGTGAAGAAAAAACCAAAACCACAAACAAACACCAACAAAAAAACCCCACCCCACAAGCAAACAAAACAAAATACAAACAAACAATAAAGCCCAATCTCCTGAAACTTCAGGAAACACCAACGTACTGCAAGTCTGAACTCATGGACTTGTTTCCTAGAGAAGATATTTATATCCTGGAGTGCCTGGGATAACTTTTGCCCTAAGTGGAACAGGCAATTCCATAGCTGCAGAAACTTACTGAGCTCTACACACTGGTACAAGGAGAGAACAAGTGATGCAGGAGAGTGCACATCACCCTAAAAAGGAGTTTTTTCTCCCACAAAACCACATCAAGCCTAAAGAATAAAAGAACTAAAAAGAAAACACAGAACCAATAACCTCCTAAGTAAGGGAAATGAGCTTTCAAGAGCATGATCTCGAAGGTAAGAGCACCCTTCAAGTCCCAAACTAAACAGACACTACTCATATTTGAAAAATATTACACACAGATGTCTAAACCTCCCCCAAGAAGCAATCCAAAATAAATATTAGGAGTGGCATTTAGGAGAAGGTCCTATCCAGCTAACTGGCAGAGGCAATTAAGAATACCAAAGACACAGGACAGGCAGAACAGTGAAGCATTTGCAAGTGACAAACAAACTGACTGAACTAATTCTACAGACAGATTACTTATCAACTTACCACTCTCTTTTAATGCCGCTGATGACAGAAGATTTTCTGAAGTATTCATGCTAACACCTGTGACATGAATGGAAATATTAGACACTCATCAATTTTTTTTAAATACAGAAGTTGCCAAGAATTATTTCAGGCTTTACACAGGTCACATGAGCTCATTCACAATGTCAAACTACTATTTTTAAAAATGAATAAACATAAAACTAGCTTTGCATTAGCAAATCCAAATTACTCGTGTACTCTGGTTGTAGTTTAAGGTTCAGATAGACGGCAGCTCATGCAAAGGCAATGAATTAAAGGAAGGACAGAGATTTGGCCTTTATGACCACAGTTAACTTCAGATAAAAGTAATGGATCTTAAGCAACGAAATCAAAGACTAAATTTTCTAACAATATTGGATGAATATGCTGAACCTAATAAACCAACACAACAGGACTCTTATAAGATTCTGTAAAGGAACAAATAAGCTGCTGCAGTAAGAAGCAGTTTGAACTATTTCTATTTAAATTCGTTTGCATATAGAATCATATTTTCTTTGAAATTATCACAGCCAAGCCAATATGGCCCTACTTTAAAGGGGATAAAATAATAAGTGTACCAATATATGAAAGTAAATGAGGGAAGATAATTCAAGCTTCTTAGGAAAGCCGTCCTGGCCTTCTCCAAACCTACAAACCCTGAAGTTTCATCTGATGTGTTTCACCATACAAAGAACATGTGTCCCTCAGCACGGGCAGTGTGATCCAGCAGGACTTTGTGACATGTAGCTAAGATCCTCACCAGAACTGCTGCCCAGAAGATTATGGGTAAGCACGTGATCATATTAATTGTAAAACTGAAAGCACAGGGTAAATGGCTGCCACCAGTCCCTACAGAACCTGCACGCCTCATCTCACTCTTCAGCATTTATGCTCTCAGTACTGAAAATGCACCATTCCCAAGTCAGTCCTGGTTTTAAGTGCACTGGGGGCAGATGTAGGATGTCACGCTCTGCTTTGTTTGCTTTTTTTTTAGTTTGTTCATACTGACCCCCATCCCCAGAAACTTAACCATCTTCCACTTTTTCTGATGTTCTGTAACTACAGTAAAGCCAACAAGCAAGCTAAGGCTACAAATACTTCAGTCATTGTAGTTTCTACTGTTAGACCAGGGAACCTTCAAGAACAACCAGAAACTGGTTACACACAGATATTAAAAATTCATGTTCAATAACCTAATGTTAGTTTATATCTATTTAGCTGCTGTGAATCTTTTTTTAAAATGTGAACTCTCTTAGTGCATAATAACACTACTTGTGCGCACTCCAACCCTTGCCAAGAAAATGGAGTAAGTACATCTGGCTTACCTCACTACAAAAGTGTTTTTGTGAAACACCCAATGTACTGCAAAAAAATTTTAACTAATTTATTATATCTGAACAAAAAAACTCCAAAGTGTGGAGTTACTACTCAGAGGCACTAGCCAATAGCCAGCTTATGCCAAATAGTCGTTTCCAAAAAATCACTCCCTACATCCTTTCCACAGAAAACACTAAAAAAAGTTCAGCCTTCACAAACAGACTGTGAAGACTAGCAAATTATTAAAAGATCCATATAACCAAATGGCACCCTGAAGTGACAACCTGAAAGATGTTTTCTGCACCAGCTTTTACTTTACACCCCTGTGCACAGACTGGTGCTTATCAATGGAGGATTTTTTGGATTCGCTGCAATAACGGCCTGGATTGCTTTAACATGTGACCCTCTGCTCCCACTTTCAAATCAGTGTATTACCATCAGTTAATAAATACATCAAAGCATTACATCCAAAGCAATTTTAGAGGTTAGTTAGTAAATACAGTAATATTATTTTTTGCATGCTGACCTACAACATAGGCTTGACCGGTATCTTCAATGGATGATGAGTCTGATTCATTTTTCTTTCTTTCAGGGCTTCTACTTACACCTGCATGAGATTTTGAACTTAAAGGGGAGAAGGAGAGAAGGGGAACCAGACAGAGGGAAGAGGAAGTTGGGAGAGGGAAGGATCAATGTAATAAAATAATGGCATGAATAATAAATCAAAACTGATGCAAAATGTACATTGACTGTACACAAAGATACTGCAGGGTGGTCAGAGAGACTCTTACTTGCTCGGTTTTAACGCTCCCGCTGCTGATCCATTATCAAATTTTGGCATTTGCTGAAAGACCCTTCCCATTATATCTTCTATCTTTTTGGGGGAAGAGTCCAAAGCAGTAATAACATTTTTCCTTGGGGGGTAAACAGAGATGTGACTCTGACTCAGATCATGGAACGACTTGCTCATAACTCTGGGTCTTTCCTCCCATGGAGTCTTCTCGTTCTTGTCCCTTGCAGAGCCGGGAAGTGGCTGGAAGAGCGAGAGCTCAGAGCAGGACAGTCTCTTGAGGATCTCTGCCTGGACAGACAGGGGTCGAACAGCGAGTCTGTTCAGAGTGCTGCTGGCCAGGCTGCCGGTACTGATGGCTCGGCCCATGTTGAAGCCTTTGACAGAGTCCGCGTGAAGGTTCAGGCTCCTAAATGAAGCCCTCTCTGTGGAAATGAAAATAAATCAATCCAAAACCCAAACAATTGAAGTTATTCAGTAGAGCTATTGTGACCACCTTGTGTAAAGCATGCTTTTTAAACAACCAACTCACACAAAATGTATTTTTTTGAGATGCTTAGCAGTATGTACCATCATCAGAGACGTATAAACACCCACCATGGAGTTTGCTCAGGAAGCAAAGTTTGGAGTTCATGACACTACACTAACCCAGAGTCCAAAAACACAGAATAGCAGAATATTTATCCTCTTATTAGCATGAAGATTCATATTCCCTGTTAAACTGCTGCGCCTTATTCACAGGCACATCATCTCCTGCAAAACAAGTAATATCCTCAAGCCAAGTGACCTGGAAGACTACACTTCCTTTAACCTGCTCATAAAATCCTTTTCCAGGATTTGAACAAATAGGGCTCCCCCATCTCCACACTATCAGATCCTACCAAACTTCCATCCATCCATTGCATTGTTTTCTTTTGCATGAGCCCCTCCACATTCACAGTACAGCTGCAAGGCCACGAGGGCTTGGCAGCATCTCTGCCTGGTTACAGAGCACCAGTCCACTCAGGTGCACTTAAGGACCTCCCCTGCCACAAACATCCTAGCAGAAACAGAAAGTGTTGACTGGGGTTTGCCAGACTTTTTGACTCATTAGCAAGGATTCCCTTAAGCAGCAGCGAGAAACAGGTTTTGGGCTGTAATTAAATTACTGTCAGCTGAGTCGTGGGAACTGTCTGGGTGGATGTTCTTAGCTGAAAGCAAATTCATGATAATACATCTTAGCCTAAACCCCTCTTAATTCAGAGCAAAGCCGAGCAAGGCTCCTTCCTATTATCCTAACTGCCTCCTAAGGCTAGCAGTTAAGTTCCTGTGGCTTGGCTCTCGCACAGGAACTCGATAAGCTGTGGCAACTTGTTGGCTGGTTAGAGACTTTAAAGGAAATCAGGCCACCTGAACCCTTCATAAACTCCACCGATGTCCTGGAGTCAGTTCACAGGGAAGTGTCAGGAAAAGCAATCCTCAACTGCATATATATTTCTGATTTAGGGTTAACCGGTGGTTTTTTTAACCCTACACACATGTAGGAAACAAGCTCCTTTAGGAAGCTGCACTGTAACTCAAAGGGAAAACACTGGTTTTTGGTACACATCACCTGTGAGGTTTAATGGTAAATACTCTGGCATTTAGGAGAGAGTGTATTTGGCAAACGCAGCCTTAGTCCTGCCATTCCAAAAGAGATTCCTTCCTCCAATACCTAGGGCAGGAATTAACTGCCACAGTAACTCAAGCTTTCTCTGTAATAGGCATACAGATTGTGAAGATTTAGTTGTGGAAGGTATATTTTTCTGTCCTTTCATAAGGTGAATACAACTACCACTTCCTTATCCACACCAAACACCTCTTCTAGCCACAGCCACTAGACTAGATAAGCTACAGTAGAATGATTTTGCCCAGTCAGACCAGAAATCCACAAATCCCAGTTTCCCGACTCCGACAGAAGGCATCAATGACACCTGCTCTTGCTGTGTTCCCATCCTGGGAAAGAGTACCCTAATAAAATATGCTGAGATCTGTTCTCTTGACATTGTATTTACCCTCTGAGAACATCAAACAGAATTTCTACGGATTGCAGATGAATACTTCACATCATTAACTATATAGACATCAGGTTTTTCAAACCTTCTGCCAATCCCGTAACTAAAAATTCTCATGTGCTCAAAATTCATCCTCCATAAGGTTGACTTAACCCTCATTTCATTTTTGTGTTTTTCCATATGCCCTTTCTGGAATCCAGAATGTCCTTTTCTTTACTGTTATGTATGTCCTTTTCTTTACTGTTTTGCTGAGTGCTTCCAACTACCAGCTTTTACTGACATATTAAGGGTTCAATCTAGATTTAGTGAAGTTATGACAACAGCAAATGTTTTGTTTTGTTTTTACTTTTAATAATCAGTGCGATGATTAACCACAATGCCAATTTGTTTGCTTCTGATTACGAGTGATTGGTGGAATCTGGGACCTCTGATTTCCAAGTGATCTGCCCTGCACAGCAGCAAACTATTGCTGCCCAGACTCCCATGGCACAACACATACTCCATCTGTTAACAGCAACCAAGTTTGCCTAGCCAAGAAAGCCTTTCCTGTATTGCTTTTCTCTGCAGCTCAGGATAAGCAAACTCTAAATCTAAAGAGAATGGTACAAAGGCTTTAAGCCACTTGGTCCTGTTTCTTTGCCTGAAATTGGCTGCGCCCAACAGAACAGAAAAAAGGCTGGAGAGTCGCCCACATACCTTTTCCCACTCCCACCCCTCCTCTTTTCTTTTCTTTTTTTTACATTAGAGATCACAATATCCACAGCAATGGGGTCAAACTCCATCCCAGCTACGCTAGTGGAAGTCTGGATTAACAGCAACTGGAATGCAGACAGATAAAAAGAGGGAACAAAGAAAGCGTGAGCAGGCAGACTGACCAAAGCAGCATTTCCAGACCATGCTGAAGGCCAGCCAGCCAAGTGAGCTCTGCTCCAAACAGGGAAGAAATTTGTACAGAGGGTTTTTTCAATGATTACATTATCCAATTAATATTTTCTATCTAAAAACAATACCTTTACGTTTAATATTATGCACACAAATTACGAAAGAAATGGGAATTATGAAGGAAACTGACTAGTATCAGTGTTGTTCCTTACCAGGCCCACCCAACATTAAGTACCCACAGCTTAGAGATGCAGCATCATGGAATGTTCCCTATTTACTTGCACTCCCATGATCACACCATTCTACCTGTAATTCCACATTACCAAAGCAATCCCTTTCACATTAAGCAAAAGGTGAAAGTCCTGCTATTGAAATATCTTCAATTTTTTTCTGAAAAAAAGTCAAAGGCCTTTAATTAAAAGGGGAAGCACTATTAGTGACCTATTTTTAGATTCCTTTTAGTTTAGAGGAGCTGCTGTGTGCCAGCTTTTCTGTGTTCTCCCAACTCCTTTCCCACTCCTTAAACAAAATCTAAACAAGCTTAGCTAGCAGTCTCTTCATGGTATAAACCCTCCAAATGCAGATCTACACACACACAGCACTCAGCAGAATTACTGATGCTCCGGATCAGTTTTTCTCCCGACAGAAATACATCTAGATTGCTATTAAAATCCAACACAGCATCAAAGTCCTTACCAATGTCCTGAGTGTCTTGGTTGCTCTGCCTGGTTCTCATCTGCAGCTGGAACTTATGCTGGGAAGAGCAGAGATGCAAAAGGTACTGGCAAGTCTTACTATTGTCGGTCTGAAAGGCATGCTTGATGCCATCCGATGTGTTCTGCAAAGTTATTTTCTTCTTCTACACAATAGAGAAAGAAAAAAAGTTGAAGACAAATTATTTCTTTTAGCCCACAAAGAATTCTGCATTTGCTTGTGCACAGTTACAGCATTCAAACTTTCCTGAAGCAAAATGCACTGATGGGAGAGATTTCTGTTAAAACAAGAGTCAAAAGTAATTTGAGATTTTTAGGTCTTTAAAAGCTACTCCTGGGCTAGATGAGAAGGTGCTTTATTATTATTTAATCCGTCTCTGTTACTGTTAGTGCTGACAACCAGAACTATTACATTTTGCAGGATGGGGTTTTCAAAGGCCCCTGAGGAAGTCACAAGAGATGCTGCCATTTAAGACAAAAATAACTAAATGTTGATCTAATTACCAAACCTCTCAGTTAATGTTCCAGGTCTCGAACTTATCTTTTTAGCAATTTTTAAACCACAGTTTATCAATTCTAGTTAAAACCATCTCACAGATTAAATAGGCTGTAGCTTTACAATAAGGTATCAGGCTGTTTTCAGTATCTGTGTAAAGGTAAGCATTTGAAGCTCAACGCCTCATTAAAAACTGACACATGATCACCAGATTATGGTGTACCCACTCCAGTTGGCTGGAATTGTCCAGATCAAGTGTCAGCCTGTTATCTGTTATCATTTAACTTAACTACTCTTGGAAATATAACTTGAAAGCAACATAGGTGCATCTCTTAGTTACACTGAGTACTGGCATTTGCCTGTACCCAGTCCTCTAATGCAGGATTCTCAGTCTGGTGCTCCTTCATTATCCTTGTCCATGCAAGAGAAGGAAAAAAAATAAAACCTTTAAAACATGGAAATGCCTATTTCAATCCCATAATACAACAGCCACACAAAACACGGTCAGATTATGCTGTACAACAGCAGCTTAATTTGCAAAAATAACCAACACAAAACTCACAGTAACTGGAGACACAAATATAGACATGGAAACACAGAGGAAAAGAGACCAACTTACACTAAAGGATATCTTCTTTGTCTCTCTCCATGGGAAGCGCAGTACAGGCGTACGGGCACCATTGTGAACTTCAAAAATGACAACTCCTTTGCAGCACACTCCCAGAAGGATACCTGTTTGGGATCTCTTCTCAGGCAGCACGTGATGAAGGTGAACCCCATACTCCGTGAGCCTCTGACACAACTGTACAGACCAATGCAACGAAACTTCTATGAGTATGAAGTTAAGGCCATCACAAATTCTTCACACCACTATATAAATGTTTTCATTTAATGTATGGATATAAAAGTATGGATTTTTGCAAAAATAATCCTCTCTGTCTGCTGATTCCACTTCTAGTTTACAGTTATTATGACAGACACACATCAGCTGAGGGTTTTAAGACTTGGTAGTACTCTTGACCTGCCAAACTACAGCAAATGAACCCAATGTTTATTAAAATCAAAAGGAGAAAACACAAACAGAACACGTGTGAGTAAATCAAACTTGCAGAAAGCAGTTGTTAGCAAGAAACTGTAACTAGGCAGATGCACTAGTTATTAACACACTTTAAAAAGCAGAATTAAATTAACACTGAGATTCTGTGATCATATTAAGGTATCATATGCAGTTTCACTCACTTTGCACTCCCAGTTATTAGTCCCTGTTGTCTCTTCAGTACTGGTGTAAGGGACTGATGTAATGAGCCAGCCAAGGGAATCTAACTGCTCCCCCCACCAGAACCCCAGCCAGGCTAGGTTTTAGCTAGGATCACGTCCCCTACTTTGTCCTCTGCAGCTAAGTTCCAAGAACACTTCTGTAAAATGAGCAACAGACTTAGAATGGACAAAGTCAGCTGAGTGCCTCTTCCATCACATACTCAAAGAAATGGCGGAACTGTAGTGTGGCTGTGGAATTACAGTGTAATGGTTATTTGGTGTTTCAACAGCCATCCTTCATCCCCTGAACTCATTTTGATCAAGTCAGAACCTGATTATCATCCTACAAGCAAACACCATAATTAGATTTCTCAATGGGTCCTTTTAGAATAATCCAAATATATCTGAGGATAATGGCTTTCCTATCATCTTACATAGGGCCTGCACAAGGCATTCTCCTTGGCAGTGCTGGCTTGCTTCATACCAAGCACCACATGCAGTATTAGCTGTAACAAAATTTTTTGTATGTATAATTTATGGGTTTTTTCCCCTCTACAGAAAGCACAAAAGACATGGGGAATGCAGGGTGTGCTGCCTCATAGACACAGCTCCCTTTAGAGCAAGCACAAGGATCAATAGCTGCTTTTAGCTAGCTTGAGATAAGACTCCTGATTAGAAAAAAGTGAGAGAACTTCCCATCTGTTACAATTTCTTTTTGCTTGTTATGATGTGTCTTTTGGACAAAATCTTTTCAGCTTCCTTCCTTTCAGTGTTATTCAGACCCTGAGTTGTTTTACTGTGCTTTCACTTGAAGTCCACACACCCATATTCCAACAAGGGAATTCTTAAGTCACAGATGAAGGAAGCCAATTGCTGCCCACTTACCTTCAGAAATTCTAACTCTGTCTCTTTTTCAGAGGCACCCACGTAAGTGCTGTGCAGTTTTGGCAGCTCTTCCTTGATGTAGGACAGATCCAGTTTCTCCATCACTCTTGCTGGGACATAGTGTTCCAGTCTGAAATAGGACAAGCCGTGCACCTGCAACACAAAACATTTTTGTGATGTCTCCTCCATATACTGCCCCTGTGAGCATGACTGAAGCACAAACATTCATTTTTGCAAACAACTGTACATTACAACTCAGAGGATCATAAGATTCTGAATAAGGGGAGGGAATCACAATCTCCATCTTGACCCACAGCTTAATTTCACATCAGTTTCTCCATATTCAAGCCTGACTCTACTTCCACTGAAAAAAAAGACTTTAACACCCAGATCTTGAACTAAATTCTGCAACTATCTGTGTTAGAATTTAGGAACACTTGCCCATAGTAAAACCTGCCAAGAGCTATCAGCTGAGCTTCCAGTCCGAGGCAGAGCTGCAGAGCACGTGTGGCAGATCACAGTCCAGACTTTAATGAAGCAGCCAAGATCACAGTTCAACAAGATCAAAGGTGAAATTGATGATGTACCTCTGCCTGGTAATCTCCATACTCAGCTTGGAGAGCTAGGGATGCTAATAATAAGGCTGTTTCATCATCACAGTGCATCCTGTCTTCTAGGATGTCCTTCCGCAACTGCAGGTAGTACTGGTGACAGGTCAGCGTGTGCCTAGAACAGGAATATAAAACAAAACCATGAAAAAAACTCACACATCACCTTTGGTCCTCCAGTATTTGATTAATACTCAATTTTTGTGCATAAATTTCGGGCTTAAGGGACTATAACAAATTTCATACACTCACTGTATAAGACTGACATCATCCACAAAAAACTTTATGCGAAAAAACAGAGTGAAGTTGACAGGAGGCTTGTTCTTCTTCTTTGGTTCTTCTTTCCATCCTTCTGGAGCTACTTTACTTAGCTTTATGTCAGGATCAACGAAGAAAAACTCATTGTCTGCCACAAACATGGAAGAGAAGCACAAGGGTAAAAGCATTAAAACCAAGTATTTGCTCCAGATGGAGGATGAAGTCCAGATTTAGACATTGAACAGCAAAATTTTCCGTTGACTAACAGTGACTTGATAAGCACAATATCTCTTAAAGAGAATACTGAATAAGGACAGAAGAAATAATTTAGTAGTTATTCTTACCTCTTAAAGTAGCCAATCCAAAGAAGTGATGCTCCACCAAGCCAATATGGGCAACAACCATATCAAAGACATCTTTACATATCGTTTTGGTATCACAGGTCAGCTCCAGCTTTTGCCCACTCAGAAGCATCACATTTACTTTTCGCCTGGTGTCATCATTCTTGCCTTTCTTGGTCTGTATTTTGTGAAATGAAATCTCTCAACATCCACACTTGTGACAAAAACACATTTGTTGGTTTAACATGCTTCCCCTGCCACAGATGGCTGAACAGCCCCTTTCTTACCAAGATAGACTTTGGTAGATCCAAGGAGATGAATGGCTCAATCGTCATTTTCACAAACTCTGGGCCGAAGAAATTCTGCGAATCACAAAAGAGTATGAATGAACACCATGTTGCTGGAACGACAGGCTGAGGCACAGTTAACTCCTGCCCTGCAAATGCAAAGGAGGGACCAAAGGCTAAAATCTGGCAATTGCCTGCTACCCACTGTGTAGTATATGCAAAACATCTTCACAAAAACCTCTTAAGGGTTGGGGGGAGGAAGAGAGAGGGCAACTAACCTGGTTAGTTAAAGCCTGCATGAACTAGTTCATCTTAATGTGACGGACTGGAGACAGATACAGGAATTATTACCCTGTATTAGGGCAGCAAGTCCCTGAGTCTTGTTTCAAGTTTTCCCATCCTTACTTTTAAAAAAAAGTCTAGTTCATGGAAAGGAGCAGCAGAGGGCATCAAGCCATCGTCTATTCTACACATCAGACACTGTTTACCTACATACCTCTGTCTCCCTCTTTGTGTGTAATTCTGTATTTCATCCACATACTGAGACAGCTGGGAAAGCAAAGGGGATTTGCACAGGGATTTGGGTGAACTTAATGGCCAAATGAACCCTCTCTGTCTTTACCTTCCAAACTTGTTCATTTAATAACCTCTGATGCTGGCCGGGCACATCCACATTCCACTAAGAGAAATGCAAATTAAGTGGCTGAAAACACCACAGGATAGCGGAGAAAACCTACGCCTTACCTTTGTTAGGACGCTATACTGTTTAATTGATGCAATTGTCAAGCCTTGCTGTCTGTTTTAGCATCTCTTGATGCCACTTTAGGCTCTGTAGCCACTAATGCCACAAAATCTCAGAACTTTTTATCCTGTGAAAGTAGGCCAGCACCACACGCTTGGTATTTAATCTGCTGATGACTGTTTATTACAGGACCCAGTTTATGAGTCCCACATGTGAGAGTTTCAGTCAAGACACTGCTCTGTTTCAACGAAAACAAGAGTTCACCTGAGCTCAGGGCATTACCCTCAGTTTCCTTTGTGTCATGGCTGTTTCCAGGGCTATTTCCCTCAGCGGGTCTCTGGTGATGTCAAGCATCGAGGATCTAATTGCATCCCCTGGGTAGAGGTTAGGCCGGGACTGCCTCAGAGCCATCCTAGCTTGCAGTTGCATCATTTCTTCTTCCTGACGCTTCAGCATCACTTCTTGACTCATTAGTTTGCCTTCAAATGGTGCTTCATGCTGCCTGTGGGACAGTCAGAGGGGATGGCAGATTAGCAGGTATGCCCGAGCCATTCTGCTGCTTTAAGCACATCCCTGTGTGGAAACACAGGGCACAAGCACCACTCATCCAATGCTACATTAAACACATTTATTCAGCAGCCAGGAGGTTACCTCTGTGCAGCAATCCATCACTACAGAGCAGAAAAGAAGCGAACACACCAGGTTTCTGCAGCTGCCTGTAGAACTGCCTCATTTATTCATATGAAAATAAAGGCTCAGCTGCAGTCTAAAAAAATACTCGACGCTACAAACGCAGTGAATCAGTGCAAAATTAGTAGATGCACAACAAGAAGAAAAGTATTAATGCTTTGCAAATATCTTAATTTCTGTGTTCAAGCAGGGACTCTGAAAAAGGCATGCTCAAAAATGTCATTAAAGAAAAAAAACTGAAATAATAGGGTACTTTCTCTAAGTAAATATTGCTCCAACACTTTCTGTTTGCATGGGCCTGATATTTATTCCCTGATTTCTCCTGAGAAGTAGTACAGCTTGAAATATTTACATAAAAATGTTTACATATTAACACCCTACATACTAAAATATTCTAAATATCATACATTAACGGTTCCATAATCTTATGTTGCTGAAAACAGTTCCTTTTTTTTCAAATTCCTAAGAATGGCCTGGCTGATATACAGTCACCCCAATGATTAAATCAGAGTCTAGATTTACAATCTGAAGGAAAAAATGAGAAAAAACTAACAAAAAAATGCATCTGTATTTCAAAAAAACACAGTAACGTATCTACAATTTCTTTTCTCAGCAAGTATTGATCCCAAACATCCTATCAGTTTTATTGTCTATGGAAGGAAAGAAATTCATGTCTTGTTTGGGTGAACAAAAGCCATTTTGTATTTGAAAACTAAAAAAAGGTGGTTAGGAAATGTGAAGAACAGAAAAACCTAAGAAAAATAAAACCAACTTCCACTCCTCTTCTCTCTGTCCCATGCTTACAGAAAAACGCCTTCAAACCCCAAACTAAACATAAAACAATCAAGCCTTCTGTACAAATCCTAAAACAAGAAAAAGCAATGTTCTCCCTCTGTCAACATAATTATACAGAGGCAATTCTTAAACAAAAATGGACGGGGAAACTAAGGTGGCTTTCATGCACAAAAAAAAAAAATTTTTGGCAATTCTAAACTGAGTGTTCAGCACACCACCTAAACTGAGTAATGAAAAACATGAAAAAGCGAAGAAAATGCTTAGAAGCTTGTGTATCATTGCAGTCAAGTTTAGAAAAATAGATAAATATAGAGGAATCCTGCACTGACAGTGACACACGGCCCTATGTAGTAAGGTAATATACAGGCTTTTTAAAAATACATTAAGTTTATATACCTACTTCCTAGGAGAACCTAAAGATATGTTTGATGAGTGACAAATCTGTTAATAAACTAAAAGAAAAATGGACCTGTCCAGGCAGTTCACTTATCTATGCTAAACCAGTGGGTATGGCTTCAAATTTTATTTTCATCTTTTTACAAAGCTATTAATGAATACCAAGGTTATGAACAGTGCATCACAGTCTCTTAATACTTAAGTGTCATTGGATACAAACCCAGCATTAAAATAAGAACAGTTACATGTAATAGAACAACGCTGAAGTTCCTCAAATGGAATTTCAGGGAAGATATAGAGTAGTTATAGAACAAATATATTAATGTAAGCCCATTGTCCTTTCCCCTGTGCAGGGCTTTCATAGCATTGTTTCCCTTCTCTCCCCTCTGTTTCTTTGTACAAAAGACTGAATAACGTGCACCTAAAAGGACAAAGAAATGAGAAGAGGCCTCAGACCTGCCAACACATGTGCACACGCTTAGCTTTTCACCATGAGGAAACTTGTTAGGATTGACATATATGGGAATATTGACAAAGCCCTAAGTCAAATACACCCACAAGCACCCTTCAGATCAAGGTCTAAGGATGGGCTCTGAAATAAAACAAAAACAAACACTTTCTGAACATAAATATCTATGAATTATCAAAGACATATAAAAAAGACATGTTGCAACTGGCTCTATCTAAAAACTTGCTGCTGTGAAAGCACCTAGTGCAAAAAAGTATCTTGCCTTTTTAAAAACATGCAGCCCTGTGCAACAGGAGCAATGAGAAGTCCTTTCTCCATTAGGTTGGTTTTATCTCTGTTGATACTTGTTAATTTCTCTGAAAATTGGGGTGGGTGTGGGATGCCAGTGGAGGAAGCTCAAAAACCTAAGGGTTTAAAAAAATTTCCTAACTTAGTACATAAGCACTATCACCAAGCATAAACCTGCATGTTTCAGCATCCTGGGTCAGCAAAATTAACTCTGGCTTGGTCAGACTGCCAGTTTTTTATGGGGAGCAACATGATTCAGTCTTTAGGTTCCAAGACAAGGAATGCATCTCTCCTACAGAAAAAGAAATAGTGTTGACATATACGGGAGAGCTCATTCGTGAAGTTCTGAATATGCAAGTGTTATTACCAAAAAAAA
>VZTA01004749.1:41501-74805 GCA_013398855.1 Mohoua ochrocephala
AAAAAAAAAAAGTCTAAATTACATTCCTAACAGATAGCATCATAGACGTGTGTTTTGTGCTTCATCAGACAAGTACTTGGCTGCTACTCTGTATTTTCATCAGTGTCTGACTGCAAACCAGAATCTCACAGCTGCTTATTAACCTGCAGATGGCAGGGGAGCAGGAACCTGGAAGGCTGATGCTTGGAAAGAAAGGTGAGTGAATTCTCTCTTCACCTGGTGTACTTACCAAGAAATTAGCAGGTATTGGATCAGAGAAGGAAGTTGGAAGAAGGGAAGCAGGTAGGCATTCTCTAATGATTAGTGCAGTGGGAAGGTCAGGAATAGATTGAGAAAGACGGATGCCTTTTGGTAAGGTAGGAAGGATATGAAAATGAAATCTACTGGAAGGGAAAGGCAACAGAAGGAAGAGATCCATGTCAGCTGCTGCTCCTAGAGAGAAAAAGGAAAAAATAGTAAAGGAAGAAAAAGAAAACAAAAGAAAAAAAGGAAAAAAATAAGGAATACAAGAAGCAGAGAGGAAACAAGACACAAGCCATTGCCACAAGGAATGCATTCCAAGAAGCTTAAAGGATAACAACAGTCACAGACCATGAAAAGGGTAATACTGAATGTCTATGGCTTCTGCTAATTTAGGATCAGGTCAGCCCACCCAAACAGCACAAGCTGCACCTTCTGATAACTCTGAACAGCTTTGCTGCTTCTTTTAAAAGAAACCTCCCTCAAATCCAAATCCTCCTAGCTGATTTACAACTCAATTTTATAAGGATAATTCCACGGATAATTAAACAGACTGGCTCTAAGAATATGTCACAGGAGCAGTAAAATTAATATGTATTGAAGTACAGGTGGTATCTCTTGAACGCAAGAGAGACAATGAAACATGCTCCCAAGTGCTGATGGAATTTAAGTAATGGATTAAGTTTCATATACTTCCCCAAACCCTGGAATCAAATGGCCAGCCAAAGCATGTAAACTCTGAGATCCTGCTCCTTGGAACTACTTGTTTATCACTAGTTTTACTCTGAGACCCGAGGTTTCTGAAGCTATAAAAGCCATGGTCTGTTGCAACACAGGACGTTTCAAAGCAGCAACTTGCAATGTCCTGGATAAAAATATTAAGTTACTTTCTTAGAAATCCCCTGCTTAGCTAACTACCATCTTGGATGGAACTCCTTTCACACTTGTTAGCATTGGAATGTTTTAGGAGCTGCTATTGCAAGACAGAGAGCGCATACTGTTTTCTATTCGGCTCATATTATTAACAGAGGTATAATCTAAGTATTACTACAGGACTGAGTTCTGCTTGAGGCTGCTGTCCTGTTTCTCAGTAGGCCTGCAAAAAAAGCGAGTGAAACTATCTGGCAGCCTTGTTTTTTCATCTTGGATATACGTACTGTCTGGTAGCCAGATTAATAAAAAAACCCAAACTTGTCCACCTTAGGAAAATGGGTGAACAATTATGAAAATCAGTAAATAATTATCTGTGGTACCCTACCACGACATTTTTGTGCAAGTACAGAGTGGTATCTTTGAGCAAAACCATAGAGAGGAGGTCAAGGATACAGGAGATTAAAAAAAAATACTAAGCCTTGAGATAAGACTGTATAGTTGCATACATGTAAAACTAATTCCATTGCTAAGCACAGGTAAATCTGTGCTGTGCTTGCAAACCGTATTTTCCTTCTAGATTTCACACATATACAAATTACATCCATTAAAGGTACCAGTCTTAACAGAGTAATATAAAATAATGTGAAACAAACCATGAGAAACTATGTACTGCTGTACCTCAGCATTTTCACTTGCATAATAGGCCCGATTCATTTACAACAATGACTCATTTACAATGTGACTCATTTACATACCACATACTACTTTCTGTTTCTGAAATACTTTGTAAATAGAAACAAAAGTTCTCTATCAGCATCCGCAAATTACTGCCGGTTTATTTGGAAGCACGGCTACAGTGCTGAATGGGCAATTCCCTGGGTTCAAGGCAAAGCAGAATGAAGGTTGACTTAGCAGTTTTCACCAAAATAAAAAAAAAAGGGCAAATATGAAAGCTAGATATTGATTCTGTACACACATTGGCAATAATCTGCTTTGCCATTTCAGTGTGGTGCCAAGACAGCATGAAAGGCAAAGTAAAAATTTACAGTTCTTGAACAGGGTTACATGGATTACAAACCAGTAACCCACCCCTTTAGAACCCCGTGTGCTATAAAAGCACACATATTAGCCTAAATCCTCTTCCTTCCTATGTGAATTCAGGCTGGATTCTCATGACTGCTTGGACACCACTAACACATACAGCGTTACACAGATAGATATCATAATCCTGACAAAAAAACCGTGTGGACTCAGTTAAGCTGTGCCTAACTACTTCTTCCCTGCGAGAAATGCCAATATATAGGTTTCTGGATGACTCTGCATTTCTCAGGCAAAGTGCAGGTAAATAAGGAAACCAATTCATCAAACCAGGTAACCAGAAGCTGTACGACTTCCAAGGAACTCTTCTCTTGCTCACCTGCACTGAGATACAGTTCATTTGAGACCCTGCCTTACCCAGATCCATTTTTGGCCCACAATATCGTGCAAGGAGCTCACTCACTTATTTTCATCTCCATGTTCAAGGCATGGCTCTAAGCCCCATTAACTGCACATCACCCTATGCATTAAGTGAACGTGGGGGACACATTCACCAGCAGTGTCACACCACCCGACACAGTCCCAATCGTCACACACCTCCAAGTTTCTTTAATATGACAGAGGAGGACTGCCCTCCAACTTGTGCTGAAAACATATAAATATCCTAGAATAATGAGCACAGCAGCAATATTTCTCCTGCTGTATGGCATGCAAAGCAAAAAGATGCCAAGACAAGGCTTTGTTGCTGTGATGTGGTGAGGGAAGAGGGGAGAAAGAGATGCGTCTTTATTTTTTAGGCCTTGATACAAAAATTATCTGCATCATTTTGATAAAATATTCCAAGGGGATTCGGTATCTGGCAGAGACCAGAAGAAAATTTTAAATCCAAAAGGTCAATGCCAATAAAAATTTTCCAACCTTTAGAGTGGAACCATTCTCAAAAAAAGTAACAGGTATGGCAAGATATGCTTCTGCCGTAAAAAGATGCTGTATTAAGGTGATGTTCAAAGCAGAACCTACTTTTTAAAGCTGTATTGATGAATGGCATTTGAAAAAATGGAACTCAAACAGGTGCAGTATTTGAATACACTGCACAGCAAAGTAATTTTCAAAAAGCATAAACTGTTACTGAATTGGCCCGCTTAATAAGTGCTGAGGCATTAAAAAAAAATAATCCAAACACAAAAACGTGAACTAAGAGTTTGCCAAAATAATCAAACCACATATATGGCTTTTGACTTATTTGGAGGAAATAAGCATGCTGCCAATTTCCTTATTAAACAAAAAAACCCCCGCAAATAAATCTGTATTAATATCAATAATTTCAAAAATTGATTTTAGAAAAGTACAATTAAAAAATAATTAAATATTTCCAAGCAGAACATAGCCCTTGACCTCCTGACAGTTGTAATAACTTGATAGAGTTCAACCCAGTCTCCTTCAAACATGGGAACTGAATCTGGACTCCCAACTTACCTCTTCATCACAGTGCATCATGAGACTTTTACTTCAGAATGCAATAGACAATTCTGAAATGCTATTTTCATTCAAGTATTACATGCCTTTTTTTAAACCTTAATCAGAAGGTGGGATGAGAGTGAAAAACTTCACCTGCAAATTTAGAATACATTCTTTGATGAAGAAAAAGCACTCCAAGACACATTGTTTTCAAAGGGTTTACCTTGTTCTCTGAGAATTAGCTTGACTTGATGTGGAGATATCATCAGCACCTGATAACACACCACCAGCATCATCTCTCTTGAAACCTTCATTTCTTCTCCCTAGCAAACCAAAAGACAAATTAATACCTGACTGGGCAACAAAGCACACGGAGTAATCCCATCTAAAACTCCAGGATTTATCAGTCATATGAGATTACTCAGAAGGAATCGAATTCATGCGTTCTGCACAATGGCACTACAGTATCAAACAAATTCACGTTATGAAGCTGCTTTCAGCTCTCAGAGCTATCCCAAAGTTTTACCCCAACAAAAATAGCTGATAGTCCTTTGAAGAAGAATACTAAGGAAGGCCTAAAGAAATCACAATCAAAACCCACACAATTGCATTGACACCTTCCCAAGGTAACACATTTTTTTGCCAGCCAGGAGTTGAGACAAACACATGGCAGAGACATCATACAAAACCACTCCAGACCAGAGAGAGAGCAGCCAGTTAAGCATGCAGTACACAAGAAAGGAGTTAAGAAAGCAGTATCTGAACTTCTAATCATTATCCCTGGAATCTGGCTCCTCATTATAATTTATAATTTTTTTTTCCCTTTTGGCAATATATTAACCTGCGATTCTCTTTGTAAAATTACAGCTTTTGCTGGGAGATCTTCCTGTAGTAGCACCTGAGATGCTTCACTTCAAGCTTGATTTTGCTAACTATTCCACTTCCCCCTCTTACTGTGCCCTCAGCAAACAGAGCTGGCAGGAGAGCTCTCGCAGAACACATTACAGCCACATTGACTTAGAAATAGTTCTTTTTGACAGTCATTTCATTGAGCCCAGATATACTCCTACTAGAAGGCAGCTCTATCTTGCCTGTACAAACTCAGGAGTTGTTGACTTTGGACTGAGACACATAAACAGTCTGTTCCAAATTGCAAGCAGGCAAAGGGAAATTACAGGAGCCTCAATACTTGTTACTGCTCCTCAGGCTTCCGGCTCAGCAAGCACAAGGACAGACAATGACAAAGAAGGTTGAGAGAGCAGCAAGTACATGGAGGCTGGGCTGGAATTCTGTGCATACAGAATACATACAGTGCAGCTATACTCCAGCTTCCTAACTACTGTTTTCGTTCCTAATTTTCACTAAATGATTTGTCTCCATTTCTTAAAATGATTCTGCAAAGATGATTCTTCCTGCCACACATCAGCAAACAATCCTTTGTACCATCTCCTGCTTTTCCAAGCCGTTGATTTAATAGAAACTGCTTAAATTTATCATACAAACAGCCTGTACTATGCAGTACTTTTTGCATCACACTGAAATCCTTGGCATATAAATTATAAACCACTTAACCCTCATAGTAAAACCCACCAATATAATTATACCATGGAGGTCTCATATAAAGCTTTTGTAATTTACTGTTACTGTGCACTAACGATGCCTCCATCTTTTTTTTGCAGCATGTTATTTAAAAAAAAACCACTTCTAGTAAAAAGTTAAGTATTTCCAGCTTTTCCTACCAAGTTCCCTCCCAGAGTGCTAAATGTCAAACTCATTTCTGAACAGACTGCCAACTATGCTGATCTGTACACGATACTGTAATTTCATCTTCTTACAACTTTCTATCAGGGCCATTATCAAGACTCCCACTAAAGAATTTTGGGGTCTGGTTTTTATCTTGAACTTTTTTCTTTAGGTTTTTTGTTTCTGTGGGTTCTTGTTTGTTTGGTTGGTTGGTTTTTAAACATAGGTCTTACCTTGCCTGAAATCTGGTTCTGAAGAAATAACAGATGGACTTTCACTTGAAGTACTATAAACGTCGCTGTGATAAGACTTGTACCTTCTCAAAGGCTCTGAAAGTTGAAATCAAGGTATCAGAAGAAGAAAGTAACAGTCATAATGTAAAAATCAAAACCAAACATTTGAAATTTTTTGAAATAGTTTCAAACCATTCTAAAATGCCTGTCTGTGGCTATGGGGTCTAAAAGCAAACACCCAGGGGATGCTGTGCAGTCCCACTCTGTTCCCATGGCCTGAGGGTTCTGTGGTCAGCCTGGCCCCTCTTGGCTCTTCCAACACGGCCACCTCCTCTGAACTTTTCTCAACATCGCTTCCAAGTTAAAACCAGTATTAAAAAAACCCCAATGAGACACAAGGCAAAAACAGATCCCTCCTGCAAACAAAACAGGTGCAAACATTTGGTGTGCACCTCTTGCATGTAAAAAGCCATCACCAGAACTCGGTCCCTGGTTCCTTTACGACGTAAAAAGAAAAATATCCGCAGAGACAAAGCAAGCACAGGAAAATTATAATTCAGCTCATCTTTGACATCCACAAAATATGATTAACAATCAATTAGTAAGCCCCTAGAGGATATTTAATTAACCAGAACAGCTAAATTGATGTGATGAGAAATCAATACAGCAGTCTCAGTTCCTACTCTCAGGGGATTATGTAAATAACATACTGGAGCAAAGGACTCCACAGAAGGGGTAATGCACTTGACATTTGCAACCATCTCCCAGAACTTTCCTAAGCACAAGCCAACAACCACCCACAGAATGTGCATAAAAGCAGAACACACACAAAAAATGTCTCTACGTCTTGGGAATACCAGTGCTTCACTGTCAAAGTGAGAGGAAAAAACCTCAGGTGTCCTTATTTGCAGAAGGCTGTTTCTGGTCTGACTTTAGTTAATGTTTTTGAAAACAAAAGCAGTGATATGGAAAAAACACATGTAACTGCTGTGAAAACAAGTGCCAGTCACTACAGCAAGGAATAGGCAATGCAAGAATACAAAATGGGGAACACATGAGCAGATATGTCTGGAGGCTGCAAAAAGGAAATGGGAAGTTCCAACTTCCCACGTCCAGAAAACAAAACGTCTCATGAAAAATTCTGAGGGAACATTAAACCTGCTGCGTAACTTCTGTTAGGTCAGAGGACAGGTTAGTCAACAACACTTCTCATTTAAACTTCCTATGGAAGCAGGAAAAATTCCAAATAGGAGAAAAGCTTGAAAAGAATCAGATAATGCAATACTCCAAGAATTAAAGACTAGTTCATGTTTACTGTGGACTATTTGTTTCCAAAACCTTCCCTCTTGAAAAGCCAGTATTTCCCCCATTTCTACCCAGCTCACTTGGGCTGTGTAGGGAATCTTTAAAAAAACTGGGAAAGGTAAGCAAAGCTGCAAAGCAACTCATGAAACCACCAGGTCTCACCAGCCCATCCCAGCCGCACAGTTTAGCAGGATAAAACCCAATTAATCCAAAGACCATTTCACACTACTCTCAGAAAGGAGCAGTACGGACCTACAGCAAGATGAAAAGAATCCACTGGGGCTGCGTGGGAGCAGCTGCTCCGATCTTTCACAATGGCTACTTTCAACGTTGTGGATTTTACAACAAAGAACTCTGCCCCCGGTCTAGCAATTACTTGCCTACCATGGGAAATAAAAACCAAATTCAGTGGGTAGCTTTTGGAGATGTGTTTTTAAAGTGCTCCCAGCCCTTAAGTGAGGCATCAATCCAAACACGACACTGGAGCTGCAGTAGTGAAATGTTTAACTAAAACCAGACCTCTTGTTTCCAGTAGTTTTATTAGCTGTAGGTTTTTCAAGTCTGCTGAACTGACTTTGAAGCAAGATGATGGAGAGGGAACAATAAAATATGACATGAGATTTTAAACAGACTTATTTTTTTCCACTTAGTCAGCAGCCTGGGCTTCTCAAATTGCACACAAATTATGGCTCCACTCTGGTTCTTTGAGACATTAAATTTTGAAAAAAAGAAAACAAACGTGGTAAAACAGAAATATGCAGTTAAACCACGAGACAAGTGTTTGTAGGTGGTGGCATGACAGGGGACTCTACAGGGCATTTGGCTTCTCCTGACTCCTCCTCTTAGCAGGAGCTGGTGCCATGCTGTAGGCCAAGAAGTCCATGAGTCCAGAAACAAAAAGCAAGATTTCCACACACTTTATCTCACTGTTGTCACAGACCCCCACATAAGGCCCAACAAGGCTCGAACCTATTCTCAAGCAGAGCTGGAGACAGGACCACACTCCTGTCTTGTCACATCCTTCTCCCTAATTGAGACCGTACAACTTTAACCCAAGAACACGAGCAAAGGTATTGTTCTCATCTGCTGGAGGCACTCAACAACCTTGCCAGGCAGGGCTGCACTGATGACCACCAGGCAAAGTGTAAAGGCAATTAAGAAGCTACATCTGGAAATTCCATGTAAATCCTCCAGATTTATATTAATTTTGCTTTAGAGAAAACATATACAGATGTGGAGCTGATTGCTGCTGGGGCATCTTCTCTTTGGCAACTGCCTTCCAGTTCTCTGCTGGTCTACACAAATGTCTACGTGCACCCCCTACACAACCCCCCAGCACTGCAACCCCTCTCAACCAAGGGCCTTCTTTTCTGGGGCACAGACAGAATATGCACTGCAGACCTGCAAATACTCAATTAAAATGTAAATATTGAGACTATTCTATCTATAATGCTCGCATAGTCATCCAAATAATTTATGCTCTCTCCTCTCCTCCAGCAAGTTCTCCTCAATTCTAACATATCATATTAGGATTTAACTTCAAAGAAGGCACTTGGATCATGTCCAAGCTAAGCTTCTAATTAAGAACTGGCTTCCAAAGGTCACAAAGTCCCAGTTCTGGGATCAAATTAAAGTTTAGCTTTTCACACAGAAGTTTCAAAAATAAGGACAAACTTCTAGTCTGGCTGGCTGGGAAGGAACAGAAAAATGACAACGAAAGCTAAAGACAACAATAAAACAACTTATCTCCCATATTTACATTTTTCCCTGGGAATTCTGAACAGCCTTGGTTTCTTGGGGTTTTTTCTGTTCATTTTTAAAAAAATGCTTGGTGACTGAAGAAAGACTTCAGAACTGATTTTACTTCTATAAACACCAAGCACATTGTAGCAAAAATAATTGTATCAGTTACCCTCCTCAAGATTTCAGTGTCTACGTTCCAGTTTCTTACCAGAACACTTGGAACTATTTCATTCCTTAACAGAAAAATAAACCTGAGCTTAAGCACGTTTTAAGAGTTTGTAGCTAAAATGGACATATAAAACTTGTACTAATAAGCGAAGTTAACACGCGGTAGCTCCATGATGCAAAGGTAGGTGATGCATTACAAGTTGAAGAGTCTGTCTCTGTGCTGCTTTAGTGCCGCAGCGGTGCTTTTTCCAATTCCCTATCAAAACCAGCAGAGCACAACCTTCCAGGCACCTCGCGCAGCACAAAATAACAAAACACGCTATTTACGCAAGGCGAGACGTGCAAGCCCAGACAAGCCACTTACAGGGAGCCTCACCTCAGCCAACTTCAACAGAAATCAGAGAACCACATTCAGCTTGGAATTTCATTATTCTGAGCACGAGTCACATCAGATACACAGGTTTTCAAAGACACATCATCACAGAATTATTTCTGGCTGCACAGAGAAGGCAGCAGAATCAAGCCGACAGTTTCATGACAGGGAGAGAGCTCTTGCTTGCCCTTTGAAGTTCACTGGTGGGTGTCTATTACAGGAGAGTGGTACTATAATACCACTTAAAACACATTAACTGTCCCTCAGGAGAGGCTGGGACTCACTTCTTTCCCATGAGTTTACTCTATAGGTTAGACTCATATTTACTCTTCCTTTTCTTTTCCTCTTTTCATCTAAGAAAACTCGAATTATCTTCATCCAGGCAGCATAGGTTTAACAGGAAGGACACAGAGATCCAGTTCGAATTCCTGGTAAGGACTCACATCCAACAACTGACAAAGGAAACGAACCCACTCAGACTTCCAGGGGAGCAGGCTCATTTTAACTTGCAAGATTTCCACCACTCATATTCTACATGCAAAAGCTGTATTGCACACGCAGCCCAAGTCACCAGCCACCCAGGCAATCCCTTAGGGAGCCCAATAGGATGCAGAGGGGGCCTGGCAGGATCTAATCTACAGAGAAAAATGCAGCCTTGTAAAACAGCAGAGAACACACATCTCTAGTGCTAGGCTGGAAGGAAAACAGCGAGATTAACAGCAACAAGGCCAGGGTCTGGTAAGAACTCAAGAGCCCTGTATTTAGAAAGACACGCTTCTTTTCTGGATCTGGATCATGCCATCTGGGATAAGGTATGTAAACTAACACAGGTCCAGACTGAGTTTGTCCAATAAAGCTGTTTGCTTGATTTAATTTAAATGCTTTACCCAATGAGAATGTAATGTATTGACTAAAAATTGATAATCTCAGACTGTGTGAGCTGCTGAAAGCGCGACAGATGAGATAAAGCAGATGCCACTCTGCTGTGCAATTATGCAATTGTAAGGGCTGGTTTACTACCTAATGTTGAGCTGTGTAATTCAGCACAAAGTAATAGCTGCTGGTGCCACAGTACTTGTATTTTACAGATATCCCACAAATAGCTTCCTTTTTCCTTGAAAAGCCAACTTTTGTAGTCTCAGTAAAATCAACAGCTGGAGTTTTCTAACTGAAATAGTATCAGTCCATTATCCCACCTCTCAAATTCACTAAAATTATTTCAGAATATTGTTCTCCTGGACAGATCAACCACATGAGAATCTATTTTACCACCAGGGAATTTAAATCACACTGCAGCACAACAAGACCGACGTGCAAACTGCCCCTTCCTTTGCTTTCACATGCAAACAGATGTGCCATTGTGCATGACTCAAATGGCCCACAGTGAGCTCAGAAAGCCAGAACATACAATTCAAGAGAAAAAGGAAATATGTGCACTTCAACGAATTCACAGTGCTAGGTTTGTAAAGCAACTATTCCTTTCCTCCCCCTAAATCCAATCTCCCATTTAATCTATTTCTATAGAATCCCAAATCAAATCTTCCAAAAATCAAATCTCTGGGGCTTAATCTTCTGGGATAAATTTGCTACCAACAGCTGCCTGATTACCAGCAGAAATTTTCCCTTATTCAAAAATGCAACTTCAAACTAAGAGAGGGTTTAAAATCCAGATATTTACAATATCCCTAACTGCAGCCTTTAACTGCAAACTTTCCAGCTAAACACAGGCTGTCATAACATGGAAATTTGATAAATGGAGTCCAAATGAATCTTCAAGGTAGATAATGAGAACAGTTTCATGAGATAAACACATGGAAGATGACTTAGGAGGAAGAGCTCCTTCTCTAGAAATTCAGAATATTACTGCCTCTTCCTGCTGACTCTACGAAGCAAGAGCAATAAGTGGACAAAAAAAAAATCTGGGTTTTCTGTTGGAAAAAAACAAAGGTAAAAAGAGAGAGGAATAAACACAACTTGTGGCCCTGGAATTCACATGGTTCCCAACTGTAAAAACATTTAACAAAGGCTTGAGAATATTCCCAAACCACCCCCATTTCCCCACCCCTGGAATTCAGCATTCCAGAGCTTCAGCAAGATCAACTTTTTCGGTATCCTCTCATCTTTTTTTGTCCTGTCTGCTATTTCAACCCACAGCCAGCTATATTACTACTCTCCTAACTGGTTTTGTCCCCCTGTATTCCACAAGGACATGGGAAAACTTCATGCTCCCTCATGCATCTCACTTACAACATCCACATAAACAACACTGCATTTAAAAAAAATTTTTAAAAAGGATACTCATTCACTCAAGTAACACATTAACCCTTTCACTTTGAACTATGCCTACACTCAAAACAAGGGGTGGTGGGAGGAGCTGCCTAAGCAAAAGGAGAGGTTCAGACACGGCTTCCATTACCAACTCACAGCCTTGTGCCTTATTACTGAGCCATTTGAAGGCAGGCCTAGGATAGGAGAATTTGAGTGTGTGTACACTTCACAAGTGTCAGGAGATACAATCAGTTTGGTGGGAGAGAAGGCAAAAAAAGCTGGAGCAAGGCAGAACAGATGACACTTTCACGCTCTTGAGTTGCAATGCAAGCTTGCAAAATGTAAAGGAATATTATTTTCTCTCTGAAAAAAATGGGACATTATCAGCAGGTGCCAGGCAACAATTTCCAAGTTTCAAAAGAACAGCAAAAACAAAACCTGCTCTCCTGGTACAGGTAAGATGTTTGGATTTAACACCTAACGACTTCCTAACTCCAGTCAATTCTACAGTCACATAACCCCCATAACAAATCAAGAATGAACAAAAGAATGAAGATGCAGAGTTTACTCTCTTGGTAGGATTAACACATATTTTCAGAGTCTCTTCCTAGTGATCAGAATTGTCTACATTTTAAGTAAAATAGCAGACTCTTGGCCTTGCCCCCATCTGGCTGAATGGCACCTAATCATAAACAATCATCTTCAGTACAGAAGAGATAAACAACCTCAACCCTGAAACTGCACAGCAGATGAACAGAAGCCAGCAAGTTCAAGAGCAAGGCAGTGCAAGGCCATGGTCCTTGGGAGCCTTGTGAGGCTAAATCTGAGATGTTCCGACAGCAGATTATAGTGCACTTTAGATGGTCTGCAGCTCACTACAAACCATTACAGCACAGCTGTAATTAAAGCTCTGTCATTCTTTCCACTATAAACTCCGCTTTTCATGAGTTTATAATTTAGATTGTAAAAATCTGTTCTGAGTGAAAGCTTGGCAAACCAGAGCCTGTGCATAAGAACATTTTCTTTTTCCAAGGCCGTCAGCTCCTTAAGGTTTTATGAATAACAGAAAAGTTTTCCAGCTTAACCCAAAGTAAGTTAAAGAAAAATAAGCCACATGTCACTTAAATTCCTTTGTAGTTTGAGGAGAGGAGTTTTATCTTGCCAAGTTCAACTCACAGAGAGTCCAATGTCGCTTCACAATTCAAAAATGGAAAAACAATATATACAGCCAAAAGCAGAGGCTTAATACAATTTACACGGGTTTAGCTGTAACCTAGACCTGGGCTCGACTGAACTGAAAATATCCCCAGACCTACCAAGGAGAAGGCAGATTGTGTCCCCTCTGCTACACCCAACCACAACCCTGTTTCCTGTGACTCCCCCTCCAAACCGAACTGAACCCTTATTCCAAACTGCTGAACTTTTGAAGTAAGCTATTCTCCTTCTCTATTTTTTGTTCATACCTCTCAGCTGCACTGGTCAGAGGAGTAATTCCACACGCACTTGACACTTGATAGTGTTGGACATGGAAATTATCTGTCTACCCACTGAGTACTTCAAAATTACATACAACAGTAATGCACAAAAAACTCAAGACTGTATTTTTCATTTCTTTGACAGATGAAACTGGCAATAGACTTTTTACGAAAGATCTCAAGGGACATGTCTGGTGTAAAAACAACATAAGATGAGGAACAGTAAAACATATGGAACAAAAAAAGGAAAAGCAAAAGAAGTCTTAATAAACTAGCAGACTTCATGTATTCAGACTTTTGTGAATCTGCTCACTAAAGCAGCACAGATACTTCCAGTCAGGCTTCTCAAGCCCTATAAGACATAATTGCAACTAACTCCTATGTGAAAAAGCATTCATCATCCATCTTACTCAAATACTCCTTTAAACTGGCTCTCATTAAAAATTCACATTCACAACCAGGTTCTGGCCCAAAAGATTTTCTTTAAGTAGTCAACTCCAAAGAAATCAAACAATTGTGTGCCTAAAATGTAACACCAATGCACACTCCCAACTTCAAGAGCGAAACACACCTTCCTTGAAAATAGAAAACTCTGAAACCCAGCCACTTGTTGAGAAAGTGTCTTTACTTTTTTCCTAGTAAGTAATGACTGTGAATTCAGAAGGATGGGCAGTGAGTCACTGGCTATTGCCTCAATCTTCTGTGTACACGTTTGTCACTCAGCCTCTGAGACTATTAAAGCCCAGTTCCCAGTTTACTTTGACTGCACTTTCACCCATTCCCCTTATGAATCGAGCAGTTTCACACATCTGACCTATCTCAGTTTGCAAGGCACGGGCATGTTTTGTTTTCTGCCATCTCCCAATCTGCTTGAATGAGAATGATAAGCCCATTGCTCATCAATGGGTTTGGCCACGCTT
Organism: Mohoua ochrocephala; assembly: GCA_013398855.1. Classification (NCBI taxonomy): domain Eukaryota; kingdom Metazoa; phylum Chordata; class Aves; order Passeriformes; family Acanthizidae; genus Mohoua; species Mohoua ochrocephala. Next base: position 55,339 of record VZTA01004749.1, read on the forward strand.
TTGGTTTTGCTCTTGTGCAACACAAACCTGCACAAAGCTGCACTCCTGAACAAGGCTATTGAGCTTTCCCAGCGCTGGGAGTGGCCTCCTCTTACACTTAGGCAGCTGCCTATCTCCAGCGATCCCAGTTGACTCGTATACTGGAGATGGACCCTGTCGATTTCAGACTCTTAAACCAAAACCCAACCAAGCTTCCCTTGTACCTCATCAGACATCCTGGTAGATAGCAACAGATGGTAAACTTCTATAGAGATAAGCAGTGGTATCTCCACGGTGCCACTTTCATCTATGCTCATTTCTTCACATGATAACACAACCCTCATCAGAAGATGCTAATTTGGTAGCACGAGAGAACTCCAGCTGTACAGAAATCACAGCAGCTTTTTAAACTGCCTATGCCATTTCAGTAACACTCCTCCTTTCTGGAACAAAAGGCTCGCATGCACTGGAAAGGATTGGCTTCCCGTGCTAATTGCAATACAAGCAGCTCCCAAGATGGCCACAAAGGGCATGAGCAGGCATTTTCAGTAATTCAACCTTGACAAAAGGCTTTATCATCTCTCCTTACTGTGGAGGTGTTTACACCTCAGGCAGAAGAAGGAGGCCAGGGAAGGGTGTGTTTTCACAGTTACTTCTGTCACACAACAGGCAGGCTAACTCATGAGTCTTAGAGTGCACCTGAGTAAATGCCTGAGCTACTCTGGACATGCAGCTCCTGTCCCATATACCTTACATGACCAAGTTATGCTTTCTGGCCCAGCACACACAGGATCCAGCTCTGCTCTCAGTTTCTATCCAACTGTCTGAAACTTACAGCCCCTGAAAATCACCCCATAAAACCAAAGCAAATAAAACATGCAGTTCCACTTAGAGAGTTCTGCATCAAGACCATATTACGACTTTCCCCACAACAACTACAAAGACTTGTTTGTCCCCCACACATTTTTGTAATGAACTGATGGAACTTGTGTGAAGTATTCCCACTGAAGCAAAGATCTGAAAATGAGGCCAAAAAAAATTTCATATTTAAGGGCTTAAGTCCAGAGTTATACAGCACAAAACCAGAAATCTGGAGATGAAATTCTGCCTTTCCTCAGGGACAAAATTCATCTCTAATAGCTGGAGATGAGAATCTTCCTTTGAGGAAAATTACTTAACAATTGGCTGTTACCAGCTTTTTTTTTTTTTCTAATTGTAATTGATGAGCTTGGTACTGGTTGACTTAGAGAGATCAACTATACTGAGTAAACAATCTGGACAAGCACATTTATCTTCACTGGCAACAGATGCTCTAATGACTTCACTTTATGTAAAAAAAGATGAAGCAAAGATCTCGGCCGTTTCAAGAGCTGCTACAAGAGAACTCAAATTTATCACAATGAGAAATCTTTGTTTGACGACTGGAATACTCAGAAAATCAAAAAGCTCCACTAACCTTCTACATTCATAGCTTCCCTCAGAAGCTGCAACTTCTTCTGTCTCTCTCTTATCCTGTCAAAGGCACTTGATATTGCTGCAGAAGTTGAAGTCTCAGGCACGTGGCGCGTCTGGTCCAGTTTTTGTGGTCCGAAGACATCCAGTGCTATGCTCCCATCAGAGTATCTCGCTTCCTTGTTTCTGGCAGTAGTGGAAGTCCGTACTGTAAACGTTTCACACTGATGGCTGTGCCTGTGAGAGCCTCCAGCGTGGTCCCTCTCAGCTGCCTTGTCAGTAGTGCAAAGCAAATCTGTGGAAGAAGCCCATATTTTCCGTTTGGGAGGAACATCTGTCTGAAGGAGACCTTTTTTCTCAAGCTCACTGGTTTTACACCTATGAGGACAGAAAACATCTTCCTGACCCGAACTGTAATCTGCAGAAATGCCCTGGAAAAACTCTTCCTCGTCTTGTGTTCCTCTAATGGACAGAAATCCCATAGACTTGCTAAGTCTTTTGTTAAGGGTGGTCTGTTGAGAGAAGTGAGCTCTGTGTCCATCAGGTGCATCAACCGCCAATGTTTTTCCTGGAATAAGGAGACATTTCATACATGTAATTTTCTACCTAATACACAGGAGTCCAACACAAATCAGTCAAAGTGTACGATGAAGACACACTTGGGCGTTGGTTTTATCATGCAAAGCATTGAGAAGGCTGCTTAAAGGGCTACCTCTGTCAACAAAGACAGAATTCCAACTGCTTCATACATGAAAACCATTTTATTTCTTTTATTTCTAAAATGCTCAAGAAAAAAATAAGACCTACTATAATTCAGCATTAACATTAAAAACCCCCCAAATTATCACATAATTGCTGAAAGTTGTCTTCTCATTAGTTTCATTTTCAAAATAGCCTGGCCTATCACCAAAAATACTACTTAATAATCAATCTGAAATCAGCCATTCCTCTCACACCCAAATACACCGCCTACAGGTTTTAATAACAAGTCCAGGTTTGTTCTACAGATTTACAGATGCCCTGCAACAGAGTCAGTAGTAAGAAAAGAATGACTGTGTGCTTAGGAATTATAAAAATCCTGGATCTTCCTCTAATGACTAATTTTGGTGACTACAGTCTCTCCAGATAAAGAATACTCTGAAATGAAACCAACAAAGCTTCCAAGGTTAAAATGATTCTATGAGACCGCACCTTTCGTGTTTCATTAATACTTTCATTAATACATTCACCAATACTTAGGAAGTATTGGTGAATACTTACTTCTCCCTCTCCCTTCTCATGAAATTACTTCCAGAATAAAAGAAACTGCCAGATGTGGAATACTATCAATGAAATGTGTGGTCTATGAAGAATATCATATCATAGTGACCAAGAAGTTTTGACCCAGGTGGAGTCAGCACGGCCATCAAAGCCTACCTTAGACAAGCTCTCTCTTTATGGTGATATTCTCATGTACATTCTTTAAGAAGTAGCAGCCTTGAAGATTTCATTGCAAAAGCAAGCAGCCATGAGTTCAAAGTAATCACTGTGCTGTATCTACTACTCTTAAAGAATGCCACATAGTCCTGCCTGCATCGATTGAAATTAACTGCCCCACTCGCACAGCAGGCTCCTGATGATCTTTATCTAGAGTGTTATCCTTCCAAACAGGATTTCACAGAATGCTTTAGCAATGTTTGGAATTGCAGTCACTAATGCTTTAAAAGCTTATGGCTGTTAAAGGTGTAAACACCTTTCAACTGTGCTATTCTACTTGAAGAGGGGCTGTGCTCTTAGTTGGTAGTTTTTATTACTGTGATATTTAACTAACAATCAAAACCAGCAAAAGACTAAAGCCAAATGCAACCAAGTAGCTCCTTGCTTCCTACCACCATGCAAATACACGATGGTAAAATGTCAGCGTTTGGATTGTCTAAAAAGTGTCTTGTAAGAAATGGCACACAGTTCCTACACACTCCAGCCAAGAAAATAAAAAACACTTTTGCCAATGAGAATGAACTAATCTTCTAAAAGGATCTGATGCCTTGTTTCATATTTTACAAATATAGCTTTAATACTAAACTAAACATAATTGTCTTTGTGGTCAAGTAAATATTACATTATTACCTTATTCTCAGACTATACATCATCCTAAGGCTGGTAAACAACACACAATACTAACTCACAAAATAGCCTTTTAAAAATAGGTGTTCATTGTTAAGATCCCACTATCCATCTAAAGCAGCAGGATTCTATCCATTCTGCAAACACATACTTTACATTCATGTACATGCACCAAGGACAAACATTCCTAAACAGGATTTTAACTCAGTCATTTGTGAGATAAAAACCTAAACACTGCAGTTTGTTTTTTAGGATGGCCAACAGAAACTCAAACCAAAAAGAGCTCTGAGAATCCTCCCCAATAATGAGAGTTCCAAGATAATTTTAGGCCGGAAAAAACCCAGAACAACCTCCTCTACACACTGGTTTTGCTTTTTTTTTTTTTTTAAATATAAAAACACCCCAAACACCCACTTCTTTAACACTGAAAGTATTTACATGCAGGGACCTTACTGAACGAAACAAAGGCAAACAAAGCAGAAAAATACCCAGGAGAAGCAGACAGCTGCAACTGCAGTACACTACCACAGCTACACATGCAGGGTTACTCGGTACAGCATCGGTCACGGCTCAGGAGAACATTCCTGGTTCAAAAGATCATTTAGGCCTCCGCACACTGAAGCGTGATCTTCTTGCAGGATCACGTGCAATGAAAAGAGTCACAAAGTGCTTTCAGTACGTGTGGGTATCCTCACTGCAGCACCCCAGAGACACAACCCTGTCCTGCTGTGTGCTGGTGAGAACTGCAGTGAAAGAGCCCACCTGTCAGTCACAAGGAGTGCTGGGGGGAAGGAGCATCCTCCTCGCCAAAGCTGTAGCTCCCATGGACTTGGATACACCAGAAGCTGTTCCCTGTTTGTACAGAGGCACTGAAGACACAAGCTCCTTTGCCTCGGCACACAAGAGATGCTCCCTGTTCCCCACGTCAGCCACCCACTGGGGCTCCCCTCACAAGGAAAAATGAAGGCCATGAACACAGTCTCAGAGGCACTGACCAGGAAGGTACTCATGGCTACAGCTTTGCCACTCAACCAACTGCATGATGAGACGGGAGATGAGCTGTCCCATCAGGAAACGGTGCAGGAGGCCTTCCACTTCCACGCTGCTCTTCCACTCTACAGCTCTAACTCAGATCCACACTGACTTAAGCAGTCAACACGAGATTTTTACAGAGAACCAAAATGAACCTACAGCTGGCCTCAGTATTCAGGCTTGAGACTGCAAAATTCTCTTGGACATCTTTCATCTGTCCTTTACTACTCTCCCCATTCCCACTTCTGCTTTTCACCAGCCTTGCCAACTCTTCCCACCTCTCTGAAACCCTTCCCTCTCTACATTACATTATTTCAACAAGCTCTGCCCAAACTGACTGGCAGTGCCAACATGAGGTGCTTAAAAATCATCCTCAGAGAAGGGTAAAGAAAGAGATTTTGGGGCAAGGGTGCACAGCCTGGGTATCTCGAGAGGGCAAACTGAAACAAAGCAGCAATAGAGAACTTTCAGACCTGTACTTTATCCCAGCCAAAACTGCATGCTGCTTTTAGCACCAGAGCGCAGAGGCCAAGGATCAAGGGGGCAAGACTTCTCAATACAGAAGCAACTCAACTGCAGATACCAGTAATAAAACTGGATTAGGCAACCAGCAATTGGTCCAAGCCAATATTTTTATTTTTAATAACTTAAGTCTGTCCTCATCCCTTCTTCCTTTCATGAAGTACTATTATAGACTTTGTAAGTCACACAATCAACTGTTAAGGTATTTTCACTTTTTTAATCCTGGACTTTCTCCACTACCTCAGCATTACTTGGATCAAGAGTCTTAAATGACTGCAGGAAGTCTCTTTCAGCACAAGGCTCCAAAAAACAGTACAGCCTCCAGAAAACAGTACACCTTCAAAACAGAGCAGGCAATAATATGTCCTTCTTTAACACATGGATTTTCAGTTGAATGGCATACTCAAGTCCAAATTCATTAAGTCAATACACAGTTTCTCCTTCAGCTTTTTTCCCCCCAGCTTTTATGATGGAACGTGTGGAAAAAGGAAGGAAAGAACTACCAACAAAATCCTATCTATAAGGAATGGATAAATATCTAACCAATGACCAAAAACAACCTGCGTAAGGGAACTTGTACGTCTTTATAATGCACGGGTAGGCTCATGTTATGACCTTCCTTTAAAAAAAAAAAAAGTTTGTATTTATAATGGAAACTCTGGAGACCTATCCCAAGTATCTTGGCTCAACAAAAGACATTAATTATATCACCTGAGACCACACAGAGCTACTCCAGGCTTCAGTTACCCAGGTGTGTAACAGGACAGAGAAGTGCCTCCCTGTTTGTCAGTGAGGGTGATAGAACAAGCCATTAGCAATTAAGATGTTGCAGCATGTAAGCAGCTTCAAAAGGAATACTTTCCCCTTTCCCAATTACTTCTCTGTTGCACTAAACTCTCCTCCTTGCTCATCTGAAGAGTGTACGGGTTCTTGATTTCTCCTATCGCCCTTGGGTGTTTATCCTCTACTTGATGTTACATTAGTGCAATTATTTATAATTACCGTAAATAATTCAAATGCAATTACAGTAACTGTATGATTCCAACGTATAATATATAGTGAGGGAATACAGACAATAAAAATAGCAATTAATCACCAGGAGTTCACGATTAAATTCCCTTGTGGTGCTAAAATGAAACTCCAGCCTTCCACACACACCTTCAACTGCCAGATGTTACATTTGCTAAATAACCATAGATCTGTTTCGTTTTCCCTTTGGTGTTTTCAGCTAGGAATGCAACTATACCCTCTTTTACACCAGTGTCATTCACAGACCATCTTTCACTCACACTGACAGTAATCTGGTTGATTTTCCTCTGAGAAAGAATTGTTGTCTAGTTCTAACTAAATCCAGTCTGTCTGCAATTACTTGTGTACCAGCTTGATCAAACAGGCAACTAATCCAGTATTATGTAAGAGCAAACACAGTCGGTACCATCACACACTGTATCTGTTTTTACTGCTTAAACTCAGCTCAATTTTCTTTAAAGTCTTTCTGCCTGCCCCTTCCTTTTGTTTGCACAAAACTGAACACGTTTTTCAACTCTATTGTGGATTTCAACTTGCGGATGTACGTACATGCACACATATGGGGGGTGGTAAGGAGGAGAGAGGGGCTGGGGGGAGCAGGGAAAGACTGCCCACATGTGCATGAGAACACACACCATCACTTCCAGAATGGAAGGTCTCAAGAGAGGAAATTATTATACAGGAGTTTAAAAAACATCTCCCACGCCATCTTTGTGCGGAAAACAAAGCAACAGAAAAGCCTCTTTCTCCCAAGACAATGAGGTTAGTTTCTAAAATATGAGTGGGTAGCTGATGGAGGAGTTGGGTTTGCAATCCCTTTGGGGCAGGCTAAAAGCCAAACAGAAGACAACAGAGCCAGATGTGGCCTGTGGGTTGACTGCTAGGAATGGCAACCCCTCTTTTACTTTCTAAATTGTTGAGAAAAATCCAAGTTTCAGCCAGAAGTACTCCTAAACAATGCATGCTCTGTGAAGGAAGAAATGAACTGGACATGAGGACTCTTGAAAGCACTGTAGGTAATGGCCAAGTTATAAATCCTATATAACAATTTGCATTCTGCTTTGGACTGACAGCTCTTCTATCAAAAAACACCAAGCAGCTCCAAAAACCAGGCATCTTGATCAGGACAGTGGTAGTGAGCCTTGCCAAGCAGCACTTCATGTTTCATAAATGCAACATTTTACCTCTTCCCATTTTACCCTTCCTCAACACCTCTGCAAGAAAAGACAACCACTGCTCTTTCCCACTCATGGGAAATTTAGGGGCCAATTTTTTTTGGGTACATTTCTTAACCAAGTAGGCAAAAGTTCCACCTAGCTACTCCCTTCCTGGATTTCTGCATATCCCAGGAGAAGCTCGGTGATACAGCTGCTTTTCTGCACAGAGACAGCATTTGGCATCTCTGGATTGGCTTCCTCACTGATCTTTGTCTCCGCTCTTGTTTTATCTTCAGAGTTCTGAGTTTGTCCTCAGCACTGCTGTGGCAGCATTTCCAACAGTGCCAGCCTGGAAGCTCCCTATACCGGGAGAAACTATACCTAAATTTAAAAGGTCTCTACCAGTAACAACCACCAGTACCGCTAGATGCAAACAGAAACATTATTGGAAGAAAACAGGCATGGTTTTTGGAGTGAAAAAGAATTTTTTTTTTTTTCTTTCAACAAGAAACCTTCATCTGGCTTTCATTTGGTTTTGCTGAACCCTGGAAGTTATTCTCCACCTACTCAGTTCTTTTTTTCTGGAACTGAGGAGCCAGGGGAAATAAAAAATAAAATAATAAAAAAAAAGAGTATATTTAGTATATTTACAGATGACAGATTTTCAAGTCAATGGAAGTAAGCTTGTGCTGCAGTTTCTGACAATTTAAGTCTGTGTGTTTGGATTTATCAAGATAATGTTTAAGCTACTTCAGTTCATACATGGAGGTCATCACTATAAACTGTTTCTTTGTAGACTGCAAGTTGTGTTTTCACCCAGATCAGGAACTAAAACATAGTCCACAGTCAACTTCCCTGGATCAAAAGCAAAAAGGGTACATTTTCATTTATTTGAGAGGTTTTCGTTGACCGTTTTGTTTTGTTATTATGGAGAGTGGTAATTAAACGCTAGAATATCTTGTTAAAATTAAAAGCAGCTTCACTTAGCCTTAGCACTTTTCATTCAGTTTCCAACACCTACCATTTTTGTTACACCTGATAGTGCATCCAGTCTAATTAAACAGGGAGTTAATCAACATCCATAATTTTGATCAGTATTTCCAAACATTTCCTATTGTGTACAGTTAAGGTGAATCTAAATGATCTTTGAAATTCATTTCAAGCCTTCACTCATGTGAAGCACATATTTTTGGCAGAGACAAAGGTCAGAATACAACTGTAACATTATAATATACAAGTTGGACCTGCGACAATCTACCACATTGTAAAAGTCAAGTTAAAATCAGGGATCCTCATGGTAGGAGAGCCAAGACACCTGTTAGCTGCATCTCTTTAGAAGATGAAATATCTCTGGCAAAGGTCTGTCCTTGGTGCTCACGGATCATCAACATAAATTAGAACTTTGCAAATAAACACAGAAAGTGCAGGATTTCAGGTATTAGATGGCTGGGAAGCAGGTCTCCAGGCGAGTACAAGTTAGGGAGATTTCAACCAAATATTACACATATTTCAGCCTACACATCCTTTTCAAGGATAGTTTGTAGCAAAGAGTAACACAGTGAATTAATTCTTGCTTTATATTTGGAACAGTTTGACAGTTACCTAGTCTTTTGTCACACCAAAAGAACTTTGGGAAGCCAATTAAGTAACTTTCACATACAATTCTTGATGTAAAAACTCTTTTAAGGTCTAAAGTGTTTTAAGTACAAAAATTAAGTAACTCATTGGTTCAGATGACTCATGACAGGTCTTACTGCTTTTATTTCTGCTGGCTAAGTCAGTTCCTAAACAATGTGTTCCGAGTATGACTTGACCAAAAGCAAACATTCTGTAATATTAATTTACAATAAATTACTTCTGCGGCCAGCCCTGCTGTAAAACTCATTCACCAAGATAGCCACAGAAAGTGAGTCACAAAAGAGAAAAAAATAAATTTAACTGGGGAGAATATTAAAACCAAGATGTTTATTAATTTAGTAGTTATCTTCAAGACATAAAGATGGAAATGAATAGCTGAGAATATCAAACCTGGTTACATAAGGAGAGCAAAATATTTGATTTAAATATGTGAAGTGGAAAAATTTCAAAACATTTATCCTAAGTCAACAATAAAGCCCCGGCAATTATAATTGTGGATTAACATGGTATGGAAAACTGATCCTAATAATAATGAAATTCAAATAAAGGAAAAATCATAGCATTTCTCAAAGACTGCAAATATCTAAAGTATTAGTTGGCTACTCTCCAGTTAGAAGCACATCTCTTTTACTGAACCATCTCTTATATTCGTGAACTTCGCACGATTTATCAGCTGGCTTAAGTTACGTGCTCCAAGTAACTTTCCAATACTCTGAAGTTCACAATAAATGCCAGACCCCTTATGCTGCTTTTTTCTCCACATGACAGCTATTCTATTCAATATGAATGCTAAGATTTTCACAACGACTCAACAGAACTTCACCTCAGTGAGTATCAGACAAGTCTTCTGTCCTTTCCAGCAGAGACTTTTGCTCACTGTATTTACTTCACTTATAACACACCGGGGAAGTGACTAGTAAAGTTATGCACATCCTTATGTGCACCCACCTCGCCCCCTCCGATCGTCCCAGTGCTAAACTCAACCCAAAATGTGTTTTCAGAGGCAGTTAAACCCAAAAAAAGGGTAAAAGATTACTCACAGAACTTCTAACTCATCAGAAAGACGCACTCAAAATCATAATCATCTCTACTAGCTTCCTGACCTAATAAATGTTTGCCGATTTGCAACTGGACTAAGAGGCATTTATTTCAGCTACACACAGCAGCAGAACAGCACAGTGACAAATGAGGGGAAAAGGAGTTTGTGCCTTCCTGAGCTGTTGTGGTTTTTTCTTAAACCTTCATCTGGCTTTCTACCTGTGGCTCCTCAATGTATGAGATTATCAACCAATATAATCAGCCCTGCATTCTACAGCTCACTTTCCCAAAAATTTAAAGCTGTGCCCCCAGGGCAGCTGATCTGTGCTGTTATTGACAGAATTTGCACCAGCAAACCAACACACCACCGCAGAAAAAGAAATAACAAGCACTGAATTGCCCTGAATCAAACACAAGCTGTCTCCCGTTAATATCAAACACCCATTTCACTGGCTCCTCACTAACTTCCAAATACGTGACTCAGTGTACTTAACATCAGTGTAAAAACAGAACTGAAGACAGCTAGAGCTGGTTTGGTTATTTGAGGGGTTGTGTTTTGTATTTTACAATTCCCCGAGGCCTCGGCAAAGTGGAGATAAAGCAATGTATCTACAATCAAAATAAAGAGAAGATGGTGCTATTAAGGCACACCAGGAAAAGTGACTGATAACAGAAGTAGAATTGGGAAAGGTTTTGGAGAAGCTAAGAGGGTTGTAAAGCTTCTAAGGAAAAGGAGAAAAATGAGTTCCACAGGTAAATAACGTGGTACAGAGAAATTGGAAACGGTTGAGTGGAAGCAGGTCAGGCAAAACATAAAACAAAGGAATGAGTGATTTCAATTTATCTTTCTTTATGAAAATGAAGAATATATACCAGAAAATACAAAAAATATTTTCTGCTTCTGGGGATAGGGGGAAGACAGAGCGTAATACCAAAACATCATAAACCCAACTGAAAAGCATTTTTGCTCATTGACAGTTTATCTCGAAAAGAATATAAAAAAATCAACTATTCAAGAGCATCTCATTAGTAACTTGTACTTTTCAGACCAGGCTTGTAATGATGCAGACAATATAATGTTGGCACTGGAAGAGTGATGCACAAACATTTATTCCCTGGGGTGCCACACATTATCTGTAACACTCTACACGCGCAAGCACTTTCAGCGAGCTTCACAGGAACAGCTGTTAAGGGATGAGGGCTATTCAGCCAATGTTATAGTCTGGGGGTTATCAGTATCTCTCATTCCACAAATATTATCTGAGTAAAGACTCTATTAAATTAGAACTCTTCAGATAATATGAAGTTCCCTAAAAAGAGAAGCCCTTCAGAAGGTCACTTTGACCACGGTTGCTTAAAACTCTCTGTCAAACTTACTGGTTGATAGCAGCTGAGCCAAGTGGACTCAGTCTCCAAGAATAAGAGGAAAAAACATTCTAGCCACAACATTTTTTTCAAGTTAGAGAATACAGCAAAAAACCAGCAATGGGATCATCTAGTCTACTTCCTTTGAGTTAAAGACAGAATCCTTCGAGAAAGTTTCAGACATTACATGTTATTCACCCTAGTGCTGACCCAGAAAGCCATGAAGATGTTGGCTGGAGCTACTACAGCAATCTCCAAAATTTAGTAGAACCTAAAACAAAAGCTTTTTTGTCAAGATATAATGAAGACACTGGGGACAAGCATTACTTCAGGAGAAAGAAAAACCTGCTAAAAAGCTTAAACGAAGTTGTGGGTAGGAAAACAAATGGACAAAGAAACAAAACCCCTCAAACCACAAACATTTTAAAAAATTAAAGATTTTCTAAGAAAATGAGTAACAAAACAGCAAAAGACTGGTCAGTTGTATTAGAGAACACGAAAACTGGAAACAGCAAAGAAAAGAATACTCAGAATTTGCTAATGCAGCGAGAACAGACTTTAAAGACAACCCTGCTATGTCTCCAAAACTTTACAAATACTTTGATCATTACCAAAACACAGTTAATTATGATTATGGAATAAAAAGCAGAAGAGATAATGGAAAGAGGGTATAGAAACGAAAAACTCAAGGTAGTAAGACATTGTGCTTAAATAAAGTTCTTGAAAAAAATATGGAATAGGGTAACACTGGCAAAAGAACAAAGGTGTGTAAATAAACTGTTCATTGGACAACACTGGAGGACTGGGAAGCATAGGGTTAAAGAATAAACAAATTAACAACCAGAACAATAAGGTTCTGGTTCAAACCTTAAAATTAATGGGAAGAAAGGAAAGAATTTATTTTAAGAAAGCACTTCAGAAATTCAGAAAAGGCAGACAGTACATGGTTTACAAATCCAGTCAACTAGCTTGATCCAGTCCCAAACCCTGTACTTCTAAAAGATCTCCCTATTGCTACAGAAATATTCTGGAAAAGAAGAAGAAGTAAAAAAAAACCAGTAAGAAAACAAAACCCCTGAGAAAGCAGTCAGAACAGTGAATTTGTGCCAGAAAATGAAGAAACAGCTTGTACCAGAAACTGTTCCTAAACACATAGTGCTATACTGGAAGGCCTGACAACCACTGCCATAAGTGTTTTATATCAAACAGTAGCCTAATCTAGCCTCATCTCAAAAAAATTTTAAAAAGAATCAATAAAGGAAGGCCACCAATACCTTGCCAGACTTGTGTCTAACTTTTGCAGTTCATATTGTCACTGACAACTCCATGGGTTATTTCAGTTCCTGCAATTCATTGCACTGTTGCTTGACACAAAACTAAAGAACAGAGGAGCAACTCGAGCACAACAGCAACATATCTTTGTTGCAATCACTTACACTGGTCCAAGCTGATGCCTTATAAAATGCTCCTGCTCAGCTCCACGATTCTTCCAGAAAAATTAGAGACCAGCCTTTTGGAAGAATACATCCTCTCGTCTGAAAGACCTAGCACAGAGCTGATGCTGCCAATGACCTTAAACAACATCTATGACCTTAAACAACAAAAAATCATGGCAAACATCAGCTATCAACCTACATCACTTTATCCTTCTTCCTCCACAGTGGCAACAGCAACCATCTCTCTCCTCTTTGGTCTCCCTGTTTTCTCTTTCCTTACTTCCCTGAAGTAAAGTACAACCTTACCTGGCCTCCATATCTACCTCACACTGTCCAAGCATAGCCAAACTGTGATGGAACATATAACACTTCTCTTCAAAAAAAAAAAAAAAAGGCAGAAAAAAAGCTTTGTGTCCAGGGAGAAAGAGTCCAGGGCTGCCCTGGAAGCAGGGAGAGATGTTTCGTGCCATTAGGGCTATGATGAGAGAGCAGAGTCCACAGGAAAGAGGGAACAAGGAAAAGCTGCTTCCTGTTCCTCTAGCTGACCCACCTTCAGCTGAAAATCTCCTTTCTCCAGAAATAAAACATTTGGCCAAGAACCTTTAAAACCTATTCTTACCATAAGGACTGAACTGAAAAAAGACAAGTATTTTCTTGAAACCATTATTCTCCTGTCACCATCACCAACATTTAGCTAGACACTGAACCATCAGAGAATTCTGTGAATGTAAATCCTCCTCTATTTGATTTCTTTGCTTGCAAAACCTACCCGAACTTGGTGTCCCACAGGGCGGCAATGAAGCACTTACCTGTGGGAAGTCCTTTTCCCCTCAGCCTCTCCCGAATAGCCTGGCTCCTGTCTGGCTGCAGTTTTCTATCTCCATTACAAGACAGCTGATCCATCTGCAAAAAAAGGCAGTAACATGAAGTCAAAATGTTGGAAGAGCTCATATCAGTATGAAACAAGCACTGTTTTTATGCACGATATTAGTCAGTGTCAAACAGTTAAGTGCAGCATGGGTGTTCAAACTTTTTAATAAAAAAACAATTCATCAGTGAGAATATCCCCTAGAATGATCCATATGTGAATAGTCTGTGCATTATTTTACCAACCCTTTGGTCTACCTTTTTCCCACTAAGAATGAATTAAGTTCACAAGCATTGTGACTTAAACACATTCCACCCCTACAGTAAACTGAAGGGACAGCAACATGCAAAAACCATCTTCCATGATTACAACGTGACTAGAACTTACCTAGTTCTACTGATGAGTTTTTTGTATAACAGGAAGAACTGTCTTGTACCCTCACACGACTTATTGCACATGTCAAATCATATGCATGCATTTGTGAGGAGTCTCTTTAGCCCCTCAGGCACATTCCTTTCATGTGTCAGGCTTAACTACTCCCAGCAACTTTTCACTTAACCTTTTTTTTTTAAGTCACTACTTCTCTAGGAAAAGCTTTCACAGGTACAATCATTCACAGAAGAGTTTATTTGCTACAATGAAACATTTTTACTGAGATCTTTTGATATAGTGGGAGCATAACCTGGACAGCAGCTTAGCTGGGAGGAGGGAAGGAGAAATCAAGCAGGCTTCACAGTTACAACACAACTCAGTTAACATTAAACAGACTAAATCAGCCTTGGGCTATATTGCCCTTTACAAAGCATATTAACATGGCAAATGAAAACATTCAAATGGGACCTCTCAGCTGTGCTTCAGACACCACCAAATGACCAGTTACAGAGATAAGACCCCTCCAGCCTTCAATAAGGCCCATCAAGATTAGAGGCATGCCAACCTTGGAATAATAAGTTGTACTCTGCCTCTGAACAAACAAAATTTATACATTTTTCTTGTTAAGTTAAAAAATTCCAGCACATATACAGAGCACCGAACATTAAAACCAGCAGGAGATGGCTGGCTAAGGTGCACAAAAACCTGGCAGCACAGCTATGCTGTCATTGTTCTGTCAACTCCTGGTTCTATTCAGCCGGGTTTTTTTCTTGTCTTCTTGCAAAGCCAGTGCAGTGACACGTTCAGAATTTAAAAGGTTACTGGCAGAGGAAATGAGCAAAGCTTCAGCAGTGGGTAACTGCTGGTCCCACTCCTTCATTAACAACATGGAGGGGAGATGGGAGCCTCCTTGCTGGATTCAGCTCTCCACTGGGTTTCAGTACAGGCACTTAGGAGCGCTGTCACTGTCTTTGGCAGGCTGGTCTAGATCAGTCTGCCACACTGACCCCAGACTCCCTGAGAGCCTGCTGACAAGAACAAGAGGAGGAAAAGAAGAAAACTTGCTAAGCTGAAATGGCCATCAACAACTTGGAGAATAATGACTTAATTTCCATAGTGGCTGTTTCTGCAGCTTGTGGCCCGATTTAAAATCGGATCTTTATTTTAACACTGAGGAAGGCCCTGCAGCCCTTTATTCCACTGAACCACAGACTAGTTCCCCTCGGCAACTACACAAGACTTCAGACACTACAGTGAGGAGCGCTGGACTGACAGACACACCTCACAGACTACACACTGCTTTGTGGAGCTCAGGCTCAGCACTGTTTCTGGAGGCCTGGCATAATCGGCTGCTGTCAAATATTAGACAAATGCAGGGACCTCTCGCTTTCTGCAAGCATTTCCAAATCAGATATATGAAGAAACTACCTGAAAATTAGATCATAACTTTTTTTGTTGTTTTTAAAAAGGAAGCATCAGCAAATTAAACTATTTTCATGCAACTTCAGTGCTGTCTCTCTAGACACCAATTTTTACATGGACCTGCTGGAGTAAGTCCAGAGGAGGGACACCAGTTGATGAGAAGGGAAGAGCACCTCTGAGGAAAGGCTGGGAGAATTGGGGTTGTTCAGGCTGGAAAAGAAAAGGCTTAGAGGTGACCTAACTGTGACCTTCCAGTACCTGAAGGGAGCCGACAAGAAAGACAGAAAGAAACTATTTACAAGGGCATGTAGTGGCAGGACAAAGGAAAATGGCTTCAAACTGAGAGTAGATTTAGATTACTTATTAGGAAGAAGTTCTTTACTGTGAGGGTGGTGAGGCACTGGCACAGGTTCCCCAGAGAAGCTGTGGATGCCCTTTCCCTGGAAGTGTTCAAGGCCAGGCTGGAGCTCTGAGCTCTCCTCAGGCTGGCTGGAGCTCTGAGCTATCCGGTCTTGCGAAAGGTATCCCTGCCCATGGCAGGGAGGCTGGATCTAGCTTTAAGGTCTCTTTTAACCCAAACCATTCTATGATTCTATGACAATTTATGGTCTTCCTTTATTTACTTAAAATTATTTAACTATTCTGAAGTTATGCTGTAATAGTTTAGGTGAAGAGAGAAGTTGCCCATCAGGAATAGTAACTCTGCAAGATGAGTTCATGTAATTTCTTTCACTTCTAAAAACAGTTTGGTCATTATCAGACAATAAAATCGTCCACAATTCTCATATTCAAGAGCTGAGCAGAAGTGCAAGAGAATTGGCACACTGCCTAAACAGTCCTTCTTTCTGGTAATATGCAACTCTCCAGAAGTCAAGCATAACTTCAAGATAAAGTAAACTCACAGCAATAATTTCTGAAGCATTTCAAGTAGCAACAAGTCTAAGGCTTGCCCTACAGTTCATCACCTTGCTCTCCTGTTTCTCCCTACTTTTTTTTTTTTCAATGAAGACAGTTCATGAAATGACCTCCTCAGAAACACGTGAGTGCATGTTCCAGGAGGAACTGTCAAGTGCACAAACTGCTCCATGAGGAGAGAAGCTGTTCTCTCCTTTCAATGCTAACCCTTGTCAAAATTGCAACATATCAAAACAAGAGGAAGAATGACTGCAGAGTGACTGTGAATTAGCACTTTTGCTCTCTTCCTGCTCACCTCTATTATTTCCTCAAACGCTGACACAGACTTACCCCAGACAGGCTTCCCAGAACCAGTCTGACCAACTGCTTCACATATGAAAAAGAAGGGGCGCAGTTGCTGTTCCTTATGTGGGCGCTGCAGGCATCCAGAACAGTCCGTACAGACACACGGGCATAAAGGACATCTTCACACATGCCCAGGAGGATGCTGTTGAGATGGTCTCCCAGCTTGATAGGCTAGTGACAAACAAGAGGGGACATGGGAGAATCAGTTTTAACAGTGACTTGGGGAACACCCAGAAACAAAAGACATTTAACCACACACGGTAACTATTCATGAGACTTACTGCCCACATTATCTGAGTGCCAATTTGAACGTCACCATCTAGGTGGTGAAAAAAATAGTGGCTGTAGAACAGGAGAGAGGCATTCAGCCTCTGGATTCACCTCCTACTCTACAACGATCTGGCCTAAACAAGCTGCCTGATCTGTAAGGTCAGGACACCAATGCTTTCCTTTCTCACATGCTTAACGAAAAAGTAAAAATAAAATGAAAGGGAAAAGGTTCAGAGGAAGTTTTATTCCTTGATTTTGAACATTCTGCCAGCCACAAGTATAAAAGTCAATCCTCATTACAATAATTTTGTGTAACCCTCTATGCTCATTTTCTACAGTTCCTCACCTCACCAATATTTTGCGGCAGATGTGTCAGCATTGCCAAATTCCAGTGACATCACTAAACAGTATCGACAAAAATTAAGGAATAAAACAACCAAGCCACTGGTTAACGAAGCAGAGCTTCATAACTGCAGGACAACACCCATATAGTCTAAAAAGAATTAACCCAGATGTCTTTCTGCTCTCCCCATTCAGTGAATGCAGCACACTGCATGTGGAATATCCCTCCCCAGGGTATGCAGCAGCCCGTGATAACACTTGTTCTCAGATGCCGCAGGCACTTGGGACCTGAGCTTTCTGATCTGCAACTCTCCCAAAGTGGGTGGTTACCCACAAACACTGTCAAGCTTTTTGCATCACAGAGTGCTTCAAACAATTGCAATCTTTCAATCTTCCCCGTGTGAGCACTCCTAAGGTGAGCCATAAAAAGGCACTCTGGACCACCCCGATTTAATTAATGTAGGCTTTTCCCATCTATCTGTTTATCGCTTCTAACTAATCATAAAAATCACATATGTGAATAAGATACGAATCTCATGTTCAGCCACACTCCCAGCAGAGAAGCAGCTCATTAACGAAAGCAGGCAGACAAATATAGAAAACTTATTAAAAAAAGGGGAAAATCTGCACATGCAAATTAACGCTCAAAAGTAATGCCATACACAAGACTGTATCTTTGCCTACACTAACTCCACAGGACAGAGGATCCACCTGACAACATCCCAAAGGCAAATTCCTTCCAGACATCCCCCCCCCAACACTGTCTTTGGGAAAATACTCTTTTATTAACAGGTAGATGCCTTCCCACTGCATTATGGAGAAACTGTTGCTACACTCTTAACACCAAAGGAAGAAACAAAGAAAACCGAGACTAAAATTCATGCCTACTTTCCTCTCAACACCTACCTCTACCTATAAGTCACTCTCCTACTACTGCTGAATGCTGCTCCTTTCATCTCCTACAAGACAGGAGAGCAAAGAAACAGAAAAGCCCTAGTATCTAGGAAAACATTAAAGCTTTTGGGACAGGCACCCCTAAACAGTCAGAGCTTGGAAGTTTTTTACCTCACTTAGCTGCATTCAGGCAGCTACTTCCAAGTAAGTACAACTCAGATCCCAACTACCACTCTGTTAAAGAAAATATTAGGAACTGAACGCCTAAAATGCTGAAGTCTTTCAAAATTTCCTTCCTTAGTCTTATACATAACATCGACTAGTAGGAACAACCCCAAATATAAACCACAAATTGCTTCTCCCACAGCTGCAAATCCATCGTTAAATGCTTTTTCAGAAGCATTTCATCTTATTTTCACTCTTTTAGATATTTACTTCTAAAAGTTTAATTTGGGGCAGGGAAGGAGCACTCAGGAAAATAATGAATCACATTTATCTACAGTCGGTTTTGGCAAGACAGCGTAAGAGTTCTGCTGGGTGTGTAAAATAACCACATTGAGCAATAACTCTCAGCTCTAAGCAGTCTGCAGCTGTGTCTGCATTGACTGACAAGTCAACAGCAAGAGTCTACTCCCTGTTCCAAACAATTCGTACCCGTTCTTGGCCATTGTGAAAGGTAAGCATCTACATGTGCCAAATCCAGACTCACAGAGGCTATGGCAGCATAAAGAACAAGTTGCTTTATTATGTGTAAAAACAACCATGTTACTTCAATATTTGTTTTTATATAAGCCTAAACCAAAACAAATTATTTTCTCCTTTGTCAGCAGCTTAAACTGCTGCCTTTCAGCCTGTGGCATTACAGGATAGACTAGCCCAGATGTATCTTCATGGAAACTAACAGAAATGTACTATCAGCACCTTCTCCCTGCAAGATGACACCACACTTCACAAGAAAAAGCTCCAAGTATGGGAAAAAAACAACTTCTGTACTGTGCAGTGACTGCACATTAGAACAGCCTGCCCAGAGAAGCTGTGGAGTCTCCCTCACTGAACCATCTGGACGCAATCCTGTGCCACGT
This sequence comes from Mohoua ochrocephala, assembly GCA_013398855.1. Taxonomy (NCBI): domain Eukaryota; kingdom Metazoa; phylum Chordata; class Aves; order Passeriformes; family Acanthizidae; genus Mohoua; species Mohoua ochrocephala. Next base: position 74,600 of record VZTA01004749.1, read on the forward strand.
GCTCTGGGATGAGCCTGCTTGAGCAGGGAGGTTGGACCAAATGACCCGCTGTGGTCCTTTCCAACCTGACCCGTTCTGTACAATTCTGGGAAAGGCATCTCACTCCCAAGTGTCTCAGTATGACACCCTGCCATGTAAACTCAAATGCAGAGTCAGTCCAACGATACCAAGTCTGAAGTTGCAATATTGTCTTGGGCTGACTTTAT
>VZTA01004750.1:776-25776 GCA_013398855.1 Mohoua ochrocephala
ATGTTTTCTTTTGTTTTTATTGTTTTACAACATGAGTTACGAGTGGGAAGTACAAAATAGGGATCTGTTTCTTAAGATTTTATTTCTCCTGTTTTGATTGCCTGTTTATGTATGAACTATGAAAAATGGATCTTCATACTGTTTAACATACATCTAAAATATTTGTGTGTGCATATGTACAAGCCCATATTTTGCTAATACACAACTTTATGCATTCACAGTGTCCCAGCTTTCTCATATGCATTAAGAGTTTTAGTGCAAAAGTATGTATACCTATTTTATGAGGGACTGTCAATGATTGTAAGTAACAGAACTGCTGAAAGTGTGACATTCTGCTTTATTTATTTCTAAATAGTTTTGGTTAGTAACTATATGAGCATATGATAAATTCCATTGTATAGCACTTTAACACTTATTTCTTGACATAAAAATAGTGTAATTTTTGATATTTTATAATATTTATCTATTGCAAAGATGTCAAAAAACATGCTTTGAATAAGTATTGTATGTTATGTTTTGAAAATTGGAATTTTACTTTTTTACTACATTTATAAAAAGAAAAGAAGAGTTTTTCTGTCAGGATCTAATACTTTTAAAGGAGAAATGTGTATATAAAATTTTTAAACAGAGCAGTGCTTTTTTAATATGTTCAAGAATTAATGTTAAGCGTATGTATATTATTTAGAAAAGATGATCAATAAATATGACTCTTAATTCTTTTTTGTGTTTATTTTGAACACAGAACTATAATAAGCTATTGACCTTTGCTCAACTAAATGAACATTTTTAACACTAATCATAAATATTTTGTAGTTATTTGTTATGAAGGTATTAGTTGCATGTTCATCCATCATGAGATTGATGCTTGCATTTTTTCACCTGCTTCTAGATTAAAAAAGATCAATGAATATTTTAGCAGTTAGAGTATTGCCAAAAAAGCTCGGTAGCTTCAGCGTAACTGTTGTAAGGTATGGAACACAGTTTGCTGGCTCTAAGTCCTTGCTGTGGAATGGTGCTTTATGAAGTGCCAGAGTAAACGTCTCTTAACTTCTTTCAGACATTGGCCCTGTTTGTTCGTAGACTGATAACTGTTCCTAGTGTGCTCATTGAACTTGCTGGAATTTTTGTTTACTTATAGTCTTCATTTTCCCCAAGAGGAGGAGAGAGGAAAGAATATATATTCCTCATGTGGTCAGCATATTTTTGAGTATTTATGTGAGTTCACCATCTTGATTTCAAGTCATGAATTTGTTTTTACATGCATAAGCATGCATATTTACATGCATTATTTATCCAATTGACTTTAAATTCCATTAAGTTCCAATGAGTAGGAGAAAGATTTTTGTCTTAGGCATTTTTTATTTCTTTTAATTTTCTAGTTATGTTATTTTGTTGGTTTATTTATTTTTTTAACTGTTAAGTCTAAGGCTTGTAAAGGTTGATTTGCTCCTGAACTGCTTTGTTCCCAGACATTGCCATCTTCCCCAACTACCACCAAGTCCTCTCCATCTGATCCCATGACCACCTCCAGAGCCAATCAGGTACAGTATCATCCTACCATCTACACCATACTTTTCACGGGTGACAGCTTGCAAACTGGAGAAAAAGATATGGTGGGTTAAGGATTTATTCGTTCATTCACATATATACACCCATAACCATAGATATCTAACTCTTGTTAGAAATTGGTAAAGTAAATGGAAAATATTTTGCTTCTTTTATTTATTTTGGTGGGCTTTGTTAAAACCTCTGATGAAAGCAAAGTATCTTTTAAAATAGTTGGGTTTTTTTTCCATTTGGTAAATTGCAAGGATACAAAACTGGTGTGTTTGTAGACAGAGTAACTCTTGGTTTATATATGTTTATGTATATATGCACACACGTATTTACTTCCTGGATCAATTTTAAATTATAATAGAATTACCCCTAAACCCACGCTTAAATAGCTGGAATTCAACCCAGGAATGGCAAACAGACTTCTTTATTGGAGAATTTTGAAATGTGTTTGTGGACAGTAACATAGGGGCATTATTTAAATATAGAAGTATTTAAAATGAAAATTTATTGATGAAGAATGAAGTAAAATTAAGTCTCTCTAAAAACATGTTAAACACATCTAAGTAAGTTTAATTCATATCATATTTTTAAATGCATAAACTGTCCTTTTAGCAGCATGTTAATTATACTCTTTTATTTTTATTTTAACTGGAAAAGTTAATGTCCAGTTGATTGTGTCCACAAATTATCATATTATCTTTGTCTTCCCTATTAAAATTGGTAAAATTGCTACATACCATGCTTTTTAGAATTTATTCATGCTTCATAAATACCTATTTATTTTTAATGTACTGTTAAACTTAATGTACTTTGTGTTCAAATAATGTAAGTATTTAGTATCTGCTAAGAGTTCACACAGGCTGTTTCAGTTAGCTGAATGTTGCTATCAGATCTTGCATAAATACCATCAAATACCAGAAAAGTTTCCTTCACAAGCTAATTTCCCCCCGAAGTTAACACTGTTATTAATTACTGATTCTCTGATATTTTGTGAACTGCTTAGAACTTGCTGGTGTATGAACAAACAATTTAACATGAACGGAAGCATATTAAAGCATTATGCCTTTGATCAACACATGACATCTATTGAAAGGGATGTCAAAAACGGAAAGTAATGGAATTGAGGAAGAAATTGTACAGATAGAGGAACTAATAAGAAAAATATAGATTGTGATATCCTTCACTTCAATTTGAAAGCCTTCTTCATCAGCCTGCTTCCATTCCAGCAACAGTTACTTGGCTTCATCATCATTAAATGACAAAGATAAAATCTTTGCCGACAGCTAGGGATATTTTATGAGCTCCGTTCAGCTTTTATTCTCTCTCTCTTAATTTTAGTATTTTGTTTATTTTAATTAGAAGTTTTTGAAAAGAAGGAGAAAGTTTTTTTTTAAGGGGTTCTTACTATTTTTCTTTTCTTTCACATTCTTTTTTTTTGATTATAAGTATACCCTGATGATCATTATTTAGAGAAAAAGGAAGAAGTGCTTTTATTTACAGGAAATACGATTTGAGCATGTTGTTAATTAGCATAAGAGAAGCACCTACTTTGCATCTGTTCTATGAATTTTATATTATCAGAATTATAGTGTAGTGTATAAACTTTAAATGACTTTTCAATAGCTAAAAATACTTATGGTTATAGAAAGTTGTTCTATGAGAATATTGTCAAGTAATATAGCTAAATATACAAGCTAAGTGAAATGTATGCTTTGTGTCCTGTCTATATCCCGTATCACATATTTTAATGCATTTTATTCATAACCTGTGTTCAATTCAGTTTTCATACAAGTAATCAAGACCTTTTTTGAACAGCATCAGAATTGTATATATGAAGAAGAGTAATGAGTTCCTTAAGGGGCTTTTGGAACTGCTTTTATTATTAACTATTGAAATTCGTACAGGTTTATGATTATTTTATCCCTTCTAGTACTTTCTAGTGATTTCTAGCCATTCCAGCAGGAAGCACAAAGCACATGATAAGGCAATTAAGGCCTTTCTGTTCATTCTAGTGATAAGTGACGTCGCTGGCAATTGTTCCCAGACTGTAGTGGTGATTAGCATTCAACACCAGTGTATCGACAAGTATCTGCACTGCGGCTGTAACATGGAAATAGGTTCCAACACAATAATCTCAAACCTGTCGGTTGTCATGTAAGCACCCAATAGGAGAGTATGAGAGAACGGCAATAAATGTTTGTTTTGATATATGGCTGTGTAAGATGACTCTCAATAGAAAATAACCATTCAGGTATGGGTTTTCTCACAAGATGCTATATTATGATAACACGAGAGAGCTTGGTTAACTGGATGGATATCAGGAAATTCAGTGTTAAGGTGGAAGAGAAATTCACAGCACACTCTGTTGTGTGGATAAAGTAGCATATTAGGCTTAAGATCATTCCATTTTCTGTAATATTTTAATCATGAAAAGATGATATTTTATATTAAAGATCAGAAAGGTGATTAAGCAAGCTTTAAGCTTAAATGCTGGGTTGCTGTTGGAGTGAGATTTTTAAGCGGGGTTGGAGGACTCCCCCGTAAGTCATTGCAAGTAGGGAACTGTCGAGTCGGTGCTTTGATGAGTACGGCTGATGAGAGCCTGGTGACGTACAAGCATGTCAGTTGTGTTCCCCTGACAGAGCTTGAACAATTTCTAGACACACTTTTTACTACAAGAAGAAAATAGCTCTGCCAACAGAGGTCAGAGGAAGCTAGGCAGGAAATCTGGCTTGTATTAGATCTTCCTTTTAATGACTCACTTTGCCTCCATTCAGATGAGGTCATAACTCCTTTGTATGGCAGTTTCAGCTTTTGATGAATTGTTTTTGGAAAAATCTGGTGCTCATGAACTACTTGTTTTATGATTCTCAAGAAGAGGATAGTCTCTAAAAATGCCTTATCTAGTGGAAGAAAAGTTTATTCAGACCTGTCATATGTTGTATTATACTGAGTTGCCTTGGGTGCAACAGAAACCTCTTCACTAGAAGTGTTTTTCTCTTTAGTTCTTTGTTCCAGGAAGTTATACATCTGTCAATATTGTTCTTGTAAATGTCTTGTTTATTTTTTCAGTGGAACTTCCTTGGACATTTATTCACATTAAAAATCCATGCACTGCAAACTTCCCAGGGAAGAAAGAACCAAAGAAGCAATAGAATTAGCGGCAATAGAATTTCCAATATTTTTTTCCCCCTCCTGTCTGCCTATTGCTGAAATGAACTCAATCTTTCTATACTTTTAGACTAAGAGCTTCTGTGTTACACCCTCACAAACTTTGTCAGCTTTGTTTATAGCCAAACACTGACAGACATATAGCTACAGCGTTCTGCTGTTCTGCTGATGCCCCTGGAGCTGGCAGAATAGAGCTTTACTTTTATTTACCAGGAGGAGGAAATCAATTTGACTTCTCCAAAGTACACTTCAAGAGGTAATTTCATCTCCAAAGTGATAAATAACACACTAAACATCATATAAAGCATGCTTGCTTTTCCTCTGTAGTACCTTGTAAAGGTACAAGTTTTAATACTTATTTTAACAGTTAAGTGACTTTAGATAGATTAGTATTTCTATAATTAAACTGTTTACCTATTTTTATTAATTTACGAGATCATTTTTTCTTTTTATCTGCCTGCTTTACTGATGTTACTCTAATTTTAGAGGGAGAAACAAATAAAGCCAAGTTTTTATTTCTCCTTTGCCTATTTGATGTATACCTGTAAAGGACACTTGTATGTCTCCTTCTCCAGTACTCCTTTTTTCCATGAAATTGCTACCACTGCTGACCTTTGCTACTGGCTTAAGAGAATAAAAGGCCAAAACACATATTCACACTTATTAGTGAGTCAGGAGAGTGATGGGTAGGAGTCCTTTTCCCTCGCCTTACAATTTAGATAGGCTTAAGCTTAGCAATAAAATAGGATTTATCATAGCAAACTTTGAGTCAATAACTTACTGTATAAACCTTTTATTTTTACTTTTTTAAAAGCACTGTTTTTTTCCCCATGGCATTTTTGTTTTTTACAATTATACCTTCTGTTTTGTTGCTTTTTCATTGCACCTGAAACTCTTATTTTATCATTTAGTACAATGTAATATAAATTTTGTGGAGTGCAAATAGGTGTAGATTTTGTTCATTCAGTCTTCAGGTTTGCTCTTTTTTTGAGCTTATCTATCTCCTCTGGTTGCTGCAATATCTGTAATAAATAATACTTTTCAACCTTTTCACGTGATGGGACTGAGCCAGTGTTCTTGGTACTGCCTGTACTCAGCGGGTACAGCACAAGCATATGGCTATTAAAAGCTTGGTACTCGGAATTCGTACTTTTGGCTTATATGATCTCTTTATTTTATGCAAAATCTATAGCTTGCAATGTGATATAATAGTACACATATAACTAGAGATTGGGAGATTAATTGATGTCTCTAAATTGTAATGATCAATGCAATCTGGCTTGATCAATGATCTCTGGCTTTAAAGAACTGCCCTATCCCTGTTTGTGAAATGGCTTGCAGAAGTATCATCTTTTCATTCCTTGCAGAAAAGTAGAATCTGAAAATAGAGGCAGTCTGTAAACATGGTAACAGCTCTTAAAGGGTTGATGAACTCGTATTTGATATATAATTTGTTGTGGGAGGTGGAGGAAGAAATAGGAAAGAAAGCTTTGTTTCAGTCTTCTGTTATCATTAAGACATGGATTTTTAAAGTATGTATAATATCCAGCATCAAATGATAATTTTTTTTATCAGTACTTTAATCTTAATGCACAAATACTAATTTTAATGATGATCCCAGGATAATCAATAGCCATTGTAGGTCAGTGAGACATTATCTCAATTTGGCTTTGAAATTGGATGTCAGGCTTCTTTAAGATATTGTGTCTTGGATATTTTAACTGCAATGTTCATCTATTTTTGTTTCCCTGATTTTAATGTCAGTTGTTACAGTAATGTTGAGAAAATCTGTTTTCTTTTAAGGTCTTTCACATATTGACTAATGCTGGATGGATCACTTGATCTTTCCAAATCTTAGTACTGTGTATTAAAAATCAAAGTCAATATTAAATTATTTAGCAGTCTTATAAAAGGTGCTATAGAATTAAAAATGTAGTATAACTTTTGATCTGATTACTAAGAATATTTGCTATGGTAATTCTCTGAGATAACAATTTGACCTTTTGTCAACCTATCTGATTCATCAATGATAAATACGACCATTTTATTCACATCCACATGATGCTGTCAGAGGTCTACATACAAACCTAATATTCTGTGTGAAAGAGACTTTATCTAATAGACAGAGTTTTATATGGACCATCACTAAAGTATTTAGTACACCAGATTGTTTTAGTTTAATAAGACAGAGTTCCTTTTTTGATTACAAGTTGCCTATGACACACTGTGGATAGCACATAATAAATAATGTTTGAGACAGTATATCTAGAAAGGGCCAGGAAGAATTATTCTCCTGTTCATGTGAGAGGATTCCAGTAGAGGTTTCAGTTTTTTAGATGTAACCTTTCCTGCTTCTTTTCAGCTGAAATCCTTCATTTCATGTCTTAATTCTAAGCAGAATTAACCTATACTCCATGGACTAACTGTGGACTTTTTCTTCTGATTCTCATGTTAATACATTACTTGTAATATATTTCTCTTGTCCTTTAACCACTTTTTTCCAGTATTTTGCAGTATCTGAGCTCAGTGCTTGTTTGCATTGTTTCCTTAAAAATATATATATATTTTTAGATTCTATAAAGGTGTTTAAATAACAATTTAAAAAATCTCATAGGCAAAACAATTTGGGGATTTTACTCTTCTTCTTGAGTGTTTCAGTTTTTCCCTTTGGGACAAGTATGTAGGTAATAATTTGGGTTCATATTCCTTACTTGTTTCCTTTCTTCTCTCCCACTGCACAACAATTTTAGGGGTCACTGTTTACTGTTCCTGTCTTAAATGTAGGAGAAATGTCAGGAACATTCATGAGAAATGGGGAAAGATGTAGATTCTCACTGCTAAGTCTCTGAATACTACTGGCATGTCATTCATAGGATGTCATAAATGATCTGCCAGTTGCAGTCCTGGAAGTAAAAATGTGATTCCACGTTCATGTATCTTGTTTGGATTTTACGCTTGATAATAATTAGAATCGCTTAGTTTCCTGTTTCATCCCCCCTTCAAAAAGATTCACGTTCTCAGTGTAATGGACAGAATTACTATTCCCTTCTATTAAAATGGATAAATGTGTTAAATTGATATCTCCTCATGTTTTGAACTCTACCTGGTTAGATTTTTTGTTGTTTTTCCCCCCATAGATAAAAATCAGGAGGTTAAAAAAAAAAAAAAAAAAAAAAAAAAAAAAAAACCCCNACATATAAAAGTAAAACTTAAAAAAAAAATAGGGGAGAAAAAGCATGTGTTTATGAAGACTTAGATGATTTAGAAAACATAAAAATCTCACTGTAGTGTCACTTTATGAAGCCTGCTTTTGATTCAATTAATTTTTTTTTAAATCATTGTTACTTTGGTTAAGATGCTGAGATCATTACAGTTTAAAGTACAATTATGGGATTTATTCACTTTAAAATATTTTGTAGTGAACATGTAAAAAGATAATGGTTTTTTGTTGGGGTGACTCGGCCCTCGGAGGGGCTGAGGAGCCCTGGGATACATCAAACTCTTCCTGTACAATGGTGGGAACACCCTAAGGAAGAGGACCCAGGTTCTGGTTAGGGTGATCTCCCAACAACCCCCTGTTTCTATATCCCCGATGCATATATTTCCCCCCTATGTTGAATATTTATTCCCTCGTTTCCTATGCNCCGGCGCTATCCCACCAAACATCTGAGAGCTCCCTTTCCCACTCGGGAAGGACTGCACAGCTCAGAACAGCAGCCAGCTCCTGACAGCAGTGGCCAGTTCAGGTGGCCAGGGACGCTGCAGGACAGCCGCAGATTCCCTTTGAGAGGGTGGCTCGAGGGAAGCGACGCGGCGGTTTTTTGGATTGGGTGCATTTTGTTTAGACTTGTAAGGTTATCATCATCTCATCTTATTTGAGTTAAGAGTTTAAAAAGTCCCTCACTCTAATTTAAGATTTTGTTCTTTCATTTAAGGATATTTGTAGATATGATATATAGGTTCTGGCATTTTTCCATTCTCCATACTAAGAAAAGGTCCTATCTGCTTAGGAAAAAGTATCAGTAAACATATAAAAGTTGGAGAATACACATTTTTCTCTTTGCCAAAATATGATAAAGGTTTTCAAATGTCCTTTGCAAAAGGGTATTTAATTACTTCATGTTCTTTGTTCCCTTTTAATTCCTTTATCAATACAAAATAAAAATAAATAGTACATTGTAAAATTCCAGATAAATCTGTGTTCAAGTTCCATCCCAAATAAGCTAGAGTGAAAGTTGGCAGTGTGTTACTCTGTGATCTAACCAAGGTTAGCCATGACTTTGAGTTCTTAATACTCAGATTGGGTCACATACTGTTTCATTCAAAACTAGTATTGGGTGAAAAATCCAACCATATTCTCAGGTATGCAGGCAAAGAGTCACTTAGTGCCCTCTTCGCTGTTTGAACGACCCAGAGAAAACAGAAGATCAGAGCAATTTCCAGAATGCAAATCTGGGTGACTTTATTGTTGTTTCTCTGCTGCATGATGAATCAGTCACATGTAGGTTTGACTCCAAGTTTTCAATTATTTGGGATTTAATTTAGTGGCTTTTAGGGAGTTCAGAATTTATATAATCAAGGGTTGTATAAGAATGTGGAAAGAAAGATTGAGCCTGTAGAGCTTACTGTCACACTAGGACAGATCCTGCACAGCAGACTGCAATGTAGAAGAGGCAATACCATGTTTTTCTGTCAGATGTAAGTTGAGTGAGGCATGATTAGGCCTGGCCCTAGCAGATCCTACTTGTGGCTCGTGTTAGTTAATGGGGTTTTTTTGTGCTACCTGAAATATTTTCACTTTCAGGAGCTGTTTGTGGGTATAGTGCAGCACCGCACCTTGCTGCAGGCGGAATGCTAGATGCATTGCCTACCTTCTGCATGCTTTGACAATTCATCAGATGGTGAGAAGTCATAGATGGATGTGAGACAAACCCACTATTAAAATAGGTGTCCGCCTGGTTTGAGTGAAAAAGGAGTGTTCTTTGTGTACAAATCATAAAAGCAGGCTGACTTATTGCACCGTAGGGAATGAGAGGTAGGAGGTTTTTCCTCTTCCAGAGGTTAGCTGCATCTGATGGGACCTTTGCCTAAAGCACTGTACCCTAGATTTCAGGTAGTCTATATCAAAACAATGTGTAACTGCATCTTACTCAGTCGTAGTATCCCCTCGTTTTGTGCCTGTAGTTATTTTCGCATTTGTTGAGTTTGGGTTTGGTTTTGGTTTTTTGGTGTGATTTGGTTGGTTGGTTGTTGGTTGGTTGTTTTTTCCCTGAAAGAAAATTAGACCTCCTGCAAGAAATAGCAGATACTAAGAGGCATAGTTTGCAAATAGTGGATCAGAGTATTGTCACTGTAGACTCCAAGTCTAAGGGTTCACTGGTCTGTTACCTCCCAGTGATTTACATGTGAACTTTTGCAGCCTTGAAGTGTTTTAGTCTGGGGGTACAGAGGGTCTGCTGCCTGTTTCACCTTCTGTTTTCCCCTGCTTCTCAAATGGCACCTCAGTGAATGCAGCCTTAGAGATCAGAGTCCTTTTTTTCTCCTTGTATTACTAAACAATAATACGCTTCTACATAAATTACTCATTCAAGTGAACTTACTACTTGTGATTTGGATGGGGTTAGAAAAATATAGTTTAGATTTTTATTTCTTTAAAGTTTCCGAAAGCCCACAGTTCCACTGCAATGTAAATTCTTCTTTCATGTTTCTAAGTAGCATAGTGCATGAGCTCAATGCTTCTCAGCTTTTTATGGTTCTCTTTATTGTCTGCTTAACAAACTTATAAATGCAGTGAGAATTGATTGACTTTATTCTCTTAATAGTAATTGTAGTAATTGTGATAATAAATTAACAGCTGCCCCCTACCCATGAGATACTGAAATGCAGTCTCCATGTGGGCTCATTCAGAGTGTTGCAGTTATGGAATTAAACTGGTTTATGAAATAGATTAGACTATGATTAATGGCATTCTATAGTAAAAAGTACTGAACCAAAATACAGTACCTCCAGATCTGCAGACCTGTGCACATGCATAATTACGTGATGCAGAAAAAAAAAAAAGAAATCAAGTCAAAAGATAATCACTTCCTTGCAGAAAATTTATTCATAAGAATAAATTTAAAATGTTTAATAAAACAACTGTAAATATTGTCTAGAACCAGTATTATCACAGCTTTAGAAACAGAAGGAAATAAGAGCGCTGTTTGTTAAAGACATTTCACAGGTTGCATTTCACTTGTATGTCAGCATTTAAGAGGTTGTTTTATAGAAATTCCTGATTTAATTATGTCAAAAGTAATTAGATAATTAATGATACACGTTACATTAGCAGTCACAGAAAAGACTGATTGGCTGTACACAATGTGTGTGTATACGCCGATGGTTGTCTTTACTGCATCCAATTTCAAAGTAAACTGTAAGTTGTGGCTACCTTACATCAATAGGAACACAGGTGAATCAGGGTAAGAAAAGGAGGAGATTGCAACTCTGATAGGATGAAAGTTACGTTTTGAAATCCAAAAATTTACGTTGTTTATTTAGATATTACTTATTCCAATAATTTGTGTATGTTTTATTATAAAAATATTTTTTAATATAAAGATACCTTTCTTTTATGTTTATTTTCACTTAAGAGTCTAGTTATAAAATGTGTTAAGGCTATAAAATGCCTTAAGCACAAATCGTGTTATTGCAGTAAACATTTCATAAATGTTTTTATATTGCATAGCCTATGTAATACCCAGTACTTTTTATTCACAATGAAATTATTTATAAATAATATGGGAATTACATATGCCTAGTACTTGTATATAGATAGTTTGCCTTAGTGAAATTTGTCTCCCGTTGTACGAGAAATATAACCCAGAGCACAGATGTATGGAAACAACATGGTTTGCAAATATGTGGTTTAACAATAAATATATACAGTTTTCCTACTGAGCTACATATGTATGATCTAAATCCAGGATCTTCACATTTAACAAGGAGGATGCAATTTTACCTTCAACTATCTCCTGTAGGGATTTTTTTATAAGCTCAGTTGACTTTCATAACTGACCTAAGTTAGCACCTATCAAACTTTTTGCTTCTGCTAACTCAAATAATTGGTAACTTCTGTCTTGTCTCCACTTATTCCAGTATTCTTTTTTTGTTGCAGCAGTAGTTACTTGTGGCTTCCTTGAGGCTATCTTGGTTAAACACATATAATTACAAGTTTACAAGAGTTAGCCAAGAAGTAGATATACTTATAAACTAAAGATGTAAATCAGCTGGGGTGCATGTTAAGTTCTAAGCCAGCCAATTGCAGCTTAGTTGCAGTTAGTGATATATTTCCTGAGACCTACAGCTTGATTTTACCTTATTCTGTTCTCTGATCCTTCTTAGAGACATAATGTCAGGCTCTGAGAGGAAGGATTTTAATTGAATTATCGGAAGACTCTATTAGCATTTGAGAGCTATGGAGTCCTGTAGCATTGCTTATTGAGTTTGGAGACATCACAGAATCCTAAAGTCAATTAGAATCAATTGGAAATATTTCTGACATCATCAAGTCCAACCAATGATGTAACACCACCTTGTCAACAAGACCATGACACTAAGTGCCACCTCCAGTCATTTCTTGAACACCTCCAGGAATGACTGGTGACTCCACCACCTCCCTGGATAGTTCATTCCAATGTTTAATTACCCTTTTTGTGAAGAAATTCCTTCTCATGTCCAGCCTGAACTTCCCCTGGCATAGCTTGAGGTCATTTCCTCTTGTCCTGTCACCAGCTGCCTGGGAGAAGAGGCTGACCTCCCACCTCACTATAACCCTCTTTCGGGTAGTTGCAGATAGCAATAAGGTCTCCCCTGAGTCTCCTTTTCTCTGGGGACCCTCAGCTGCTCCACATAGGACACGCTCTCCAGACACTTCACTAGCTTCGCTGCCCTTCTCTGGACATGCTCTTTCTTGAAGTGAGTTGCCCAGAACTGAGCACAATACTTGTATGTGGCCACTCAGCCATCTACCCATTAGTGAAATCACACTAAGGAAGCCATGTCCTCTTTGTAATGAAAATTTCTAATAATTACTATTTTCATAACCTAGAGAGACATGGTTATATACACGTTTTCTGTTTAACTGTCCTCCATTTCTCATTTGAAGACAATTTTCAAATCACATCTGTGAGATAGTCTTCCTGAGAATTTAATTGAATAGTTCTTGCTACACAAAATTCTCTTTTATTAGTTAAGATCTATTTAATACAGAAAGGATCAAGCTTCTGCTTCTGGTTGTCTTTTGCAAAGCCAGGGGTTCAAAGTAACCATAACCCTTTGGTGCTGTTAATCTTGTTAGTTCATCTAGATAGACCAGGTGCATTTTGTAAAAGCCAGATTTCCCTTTCCATCATCTTTATTCCACCATATTTATTTTATGTGTATTGGTTGATGATAGTATAAGTTGTATCTTTCATTTTACCCTAATTTTGTGATCTTTGAGTAAAAGTACATGTACAAAACTGGTGCCAGGTTATGCCAAGATACACCATAAAAAATGCCCTGTTCAGTCTTTTCTTATCTCTATATGTGTAACTAAATATAGACTGGATATGAAAGATACTTCTCATACCAAAGTTATATTATTTAGATTACCTAATATTGTTAAGAGCAGAAATTTGGTTTCCAAGAAAGGTTGGAAAGTCCCTTGAAATAATTTTGTAACAGAGTGTGCATTTTATTCCTTGATTTGAAACGAGGACAGCTTTCATTTGGTCTGTGCATCACACTTACTTTTGACATGATTGCAGCTGGGAGGTTCTAAGACATGATGGACCTGGGAGGAAGCGGGAGCTCCACTCATGGTGTCTGTAGAGAGTACAAATATGTGCATGTCTTTCACATGGACTCATTTGGATTTGTTTTTCCTTATTGTTTTTAAAATCAGCTGAATTGCAAAAATATGATTTAAAGAGGCACTGCTGAATAAGTAGCTTCTGTAGCCTCTACCTAAGCTGAAGCTGTTCACTAGATACTCAGTGCAAGAGGACTTTTTCTACTTACAAGTAAATCAAGTGTTATGCATTCTTATATAGCAGCATATATTTATAGTACAGTAGAGTGTGTGCATATAAAAGTATCTATAGTAGTGATATGTATTCAGATGGGTTTGGATTTGCTTCATTTATTTATTTTTCTGTAAGTTTTTCTATTAAATCATATGTCTTTGGGAATGGTGAGAAGGACTTTTACTGTTTTGTTTTGTGGTGTTTTGGGGTTTTTTTTTGATTGTGCTTAGCTAGATAACATGTTTAAAATGTTCCTCCTTTTAAAAGCTGTTTGGCTCTGCCATCTTCTCGGGTATTTGTATCTAAAGAAAAACTGATGTTTTCAGTAAAGAACTCATAAGAAAAACTGTATTTATAAAGCTCTTAGGAAAAAATTTTGTCATTAGCTTTGTGCCATTTTTCCTTTTTAATTTTTTTTTATAGCAAGAAACACCATGAAGCTATACAGAAATGTCTGTAGGGGAAAACAAGAATAAATATGCTCTTATTTTCATGGATCTGAGACATTAATGGGGTTACCACAAGGATTTTAATTCATGTGTGTCTCCCCTTCCTTTTTATGGAGAACAGAATAATTACCGCAGATTTTAATTACAAATAGTGTAGGAGGGGTTGTTAGGGTTTAGAATTATTTTATTTTATGGTCATGAAAACTCAAAGGTGTTCATTTAGACAAAACACATTCAGCTAGTTACACTTTCTTTTACCTCCTTCTTTCAATATCTACCATTTTTTCAGTCCCACAGATTCTCACTTAAAACTTCAATTTTCAAAAGATCCGAATATGATAGCTGTGACAGCAAAACTGGGGACTATGTGTGAGCATGAAAATATTAAATATGGAAATAGTGAACTTTAAGAAAGGGACTAACGACTGTCATATTTTCTGAGCACTTTACCCACTTCCTTTGAGAATCACAAACCTGTTGATATGAGTGACCATAAAGTTCCTCCTGCTGATGATCAAACTCTCTCTTTTGACTTCCCACAAAAAGATCTCAAAGAGCTTTGAGCAAGAAAGAAATGTCCCTTTTTTAATGGTCATTATAAATCCTTATTTTCCACGCCGTAGAATTGAAATAGTTCTGCTGATTCACCTTAATTCCACATCTTTTAAAAGAGAGGTCTCCTGCAGATGATATATAGTTGATAACTTAAATTTTGTTCTGACTTGCCAAATGAATGCTGAATTATTGTGCTACATATCTTGTAGAAATCAGCTGTGGCAAAGATCCTCTGAAAACAAAATAAAACTCTTAGCCTTCGTTTTTCCTGTCAGTCCTATAGATAGGTAGATTAATTTTAAAATGTGGTTTCCAGAGACTGATTTTCAGTATTCTTACCAGTAATGCTGAAACATGATTTCATATTTGGATTGAAATCCTAAATTAGAAAAAGTTTAGCATGCCGTTAAAATAATGTGATCTGGCCATCAATGTCAAAACATAAAAATCTCAATGTATTTCTAATATCCAGGGTTTTTCCAGGCTTTCAAGTTTTAGTCAGTTTCAATGAAATGTGTCATTGACAGAGAAATGGCAAGTCCCTTAGCACATTTCTATTGGCTATCCTTTACTCTGAATTTAATTGACATAACTACAGCATAAAATTTGCTGCATTGATTCTTTTAGAAAAACATAATTGTTTATTCTAGCCATGTTTATCAAAGTTTATACTGAAAACTGGGCACTGTTGATAGCTGTGGTGCTTTGTAATTTTAACGGTGTATCTTCATCTTGAAAACTTCTACTCCAGTCAAAGGGATATTTAAAAATACTGTTAGTTTTCTCTTAGACTTGCAGGCCCATGGCCATTAAAAAAAAGAAAAAAAGGAAAAAAAAAAGAAAGAAAAGACAAAAGAAAGAAAAAAATATGAAAAAGTTTTCGGGTTTTTTTAGGACAACCAAAAAACCAACAAAGTTTTGGTTTTGGTCGGTCTCCTTGAAGTCAATGGAAAATAGGTTCCTAAGTGCCTGCTTATAGGCCGTCCAGAATTTGTTATTAACCTCTTAACAAATCTCTTGTATGTTTCAGCCATAGGATTCCTTCCAATAATCACTTCTCATCAAGTGTAAGTTTTCTAGTTCAAATAAGGCATGTCATTCAGAGCAAGTTTATGGCTGATCTGCTGCCGGGGAGCTCATGTAAAGCTCACGCATGCAGCGTTTTAAGGACTCTCTTGAGGAGGGCAGAAATGTCCTAGTCATTTATGTATTTACCTTCTGAAGATTTGTCAGAACAGTAACCAGTGTGATGCTTCTTTGGACAATGAGTTAACAGCTATGAGGAGCCAAAGTAACAGCTACAGATCTGTGACTGGGAAAGCATAAAAAAATGGAGGCACCCACTTTGCCCCTCTTTCTGTTAGGAAGATCAATTAACTTTAGAAACTGGAGTGCGTTTTATGCGTTCTTAAGGTAGATCCTGTCTAATGTAAAACAGTGGGAGTTTTAGTGATATCATCAGTGAGGCATATTTGGTTTTAAAATAATGTACATTATCTACATTTTTTGTCAATTATTTGGTGTTGAGAAGTGTTTTGTTCAGCAATTCTAGTAATGAAATTACATTATATGGTTTCTTTCAGTTAGAAGTATCCCAGATTGCTATACTCAATAGTTCTGTAAATATTCATGCATTTGTGAAGCCCATCCTTGACTCTGAGGAGTGTTGGCAGGTGTTCGTGGAACACCATGCAACAAATTACGTAAGAAAGAGAAAAAAAGGGAAATTTTAGATAGGTGGAGGGGAAACTATGGTGATTTTAAATAGAGAATAGGGTTAACATTCTACCTCACTGAAGGTTTTGGACAACACTGGACAGAGCTATTAGTACTCCTGCTTTCTGTCTTTTTAAAAGATGTTTCATCTGAATAACGGCACAGCCAATACGGATGTCTAATTTTCTGTGTATACTGAATTCTCTGCAACTGAGTGAAAATCTATTAATTTTTTCTCTTGTGTAATTTAGTATGTAACCAGCTCATTTTTTCTTTTTTTAATTATAAAAAAGTGAAAAGTATAAATGAAGCTTCTCAAAATACATTACACTTCTTTGCAAATGTAATTTGAAACTCATGAAACATTAATGCATTAAATATGGAATGTTGTTTTTATGCTACTGAGAAAAAAATCAGAAGAGCTAACTTTCTTCTCTGTGTTATTAAAACTATGTATCATAGAGAATTCATGGAGGATTTGGTTTACTCCATTCCCACAGTCTTGAATCATGTTTTCTTGAGGGATACTTATGAAACTACTCAGATTTTTATGTGTGCATATGTGAGTGTAAAATTTTAATAATACTTTCTTCAGGACTAGATAATTTTATAAAATCAGCCACCTGTATAACCAACATTGTTTAAGCAATTATTCTTTCTGTGTACACAACTTGCCTGTGCACACATTCTGCTTTTGAGAGAAGAAGCCTCTCTATTTATGAGTTAGAGCCTACACACACTGGTGACAGAAGGATAACTAAAGCAGGCACCAGAGAATATTTTTCTTGTTTCTTTAAACATGATTTGCTAGTTCCTCGCTGTGAGAAATTTGCATTCCAAATTACATCTTTAGTTAAAAGCATGAAAGAAAAATCTTAATGTTCAGGCTTAAAAGTGGGCAGAATTGTAATTAGGTAGTTACTAAAAGAAGTGGGAGTGACTTTTTTAAGTACCTCAAAGAGTCAAAGTTTAATATCAAATGCTAATTGAAAAATAGTATTGATTTAAGCCAAAGGAGCAATTTGTGCAAAAATATCCTTACACAGTCTTATCTCTAGTAAACACTTCTCCTGCTTAGTTCCGACTTTCTAAGCCTTGTGATTTCAGAGGTAAATTGTTCCCGAGTATTTAAGTCGAAGTTAGGTTTCTATTGCATGATAGTTTTTGTGACTAAAATGAAATTATAAATGCAACCTCAGCTGAGAGAGGTGGTCTAAGAACTGGAGCAAAATAAACCCTTGTGATAAACAGTAGTGTCAGTATCAGACCAAAATCCTCCTGCAGTNTATTTGCTCTGTCAATTTATTACGAGACAAAACTCATAGTTGCAATATTTTTTCAATGGATTAAGTTAACCTTGAATTGTCTTGAAAGAAACTGTGTTTATGAGGTCAGAAATACCACAAAGAAGCAACATAGGGAAGTAGCAAAATTATATTCATCTTGGAATAATTGCAGGCAAAATCTATGAAGGGAATACTGCAAGTATATGTACTGCCTGTGATGAGAAGAAAATCTTATGAACACAAACGTAAAAAGAAAAAGTGCATTATGCCGAGGAACAAAGTAGCAGCAGTAATCTCTTCCTATAATCCATTGCACTTGTTCACACAGTATTTCAGTTCTAGACATTCTTTTGAAGAAAGAGAGAAACTGGATTGGAATGACATTTACAGAATTTAAATGTAGTCAGGGAAGATGACAATTTATGGGCTAAGTTTATTTACATTATGATCTAGCTAAATTTACAAAGAACTACTTCTCTTTTTGTGGATATGTACTTATTTTTGTAAATAAGTACCAAGCAGACTATTAAAAAAAAATGTCTCTAAAGATGTCTCTATTCCTTCTAAGCATTTTCTCTAAAGCCAAAATGTGTAATCTGGAACTGAGCAACCGGGAATTTGTTCGGTACACAACACCTCTGAAAAAGTAAATTCATATTTCAGCATATGTATGAATCCCATATGGAATCCAATCCAGAGATATTGAAAATATTGAGAGAAATTCCAGTAACCTCCTTGAGGTTATGTATGTGCAATAAGTAGAGATTTGCTGTGTAAGGCTACTGTTGGAAGCTGAGCCTGAGTCTGACATGAACAAACATCTGTCCAGAGCAGCCTGGCATGGCTGCCTGCTGTATACACGAGATGACTCACGACCTTTCAGTAGCTTGTGCTGCCCTGAACTTGTGGTTCTCAGTGGCTCTGTAGCCAGGGGATTTCCAGGAGTTGCCTGATACAACAGAGTGTGGCTGTGAATTCCAAGTGCATGCAGGCATCATCTTGCCTGTAATGTACTTATAGCTGTCTTTTTGCTTGATTTCAGTAGAATTCCTATCGCACCTTTAAGCTGATTTTTCTCCCAGATTTTTGTTATACTGCCACTTCAGTTTGGGATCGATGGTACGGGACTACTCACAAGCCTAATGCAGCAGTGTGTTTAGCCTTCCACACAAAAAAATCCTAGGTGATCTTACTCCTCACTGACTGCTCTCTACAGTAATTGGAGTGTTCAGAACACCTTCTCACCAACTCCAAGCCTGTAATCACATGAGCAGCTAAAATAGCATGAAATTTTCAAACATAGAATCCAAATGCCAGTGGGAGTTTTAAAGAGTTGGAAACAATTGATGAGCAAGAAGACAGAAAAAAAAAAAAAGAAACAGAATGTAGCAATTTACAGTTTTAAGGAAATGCACTTATTTGCTTTAGAGAGACTAAAATGTAGAATTGTTACAAATTAAGATGAATTTGTTAGATTAGATGGAACCTTTTCTGTAGAGTGTTTTTCTGTTAAGAAAAAATAAACCGACATTAGACAAGTAGTTGAAAGATTTAATAGAAGGAAAAAGAACAACTGTTACAGAAAATTCGTGGAATGAGTTATAATTACACTGTTGAAAATAAAAGAGGATAAAGGAAACCTGAACAATAGATAAAAAAGATCCTCGGTTCATTAATCTCTGTGCAATCTCTTAGAAACACTTCTGTGAGGTGGAGTAAACAGAGGCTGATGAATTTAAATATTTTCACTGTTGAATTGTTGGGGTTTTTTTTCTAAGTTTTGATGCCATTTTGTATAATCAGTAATATTTCTCTTATGGTGTAATTTGGTGCAGGCATGTGTCATGCCATCATGTGAAACTTGAAAACTGAAATCATGTTTTTTGACCTTCTTAATATGCAGTTACTGTAATTGGTGTAACAGCCATATCAAGTGCTAATTCTTGCTATCTAGTCTGCATTTCATCCTTCCACTATGTTTGCCAGTATAGACTTCGTATTGGCTGGGTGTCAGGCAAGGTGCTAGTTTGTGATTGCCATCCCCCCAATTCTAGAGACTGTGAGAAGTGAAAATATAACCAGACCAAATGTCATCAGAGAGCAGGGCAAAGAAATAAAGCAGTAGGAAAGTGAAAGGGTGGGAACCTTGCTGTGGATATCTGAAGGTGTTTACATGAGAGGAGTGGGAATGAGAATTGGGAAGACAGGACATGGGTAGTAGTGCAGATTTGGTCATGGTTCTGCTTCCCATGAAAATGTTTAGCATGTGTTCATACGCATTCATAGCTGCTCAGTGCAGATTATCTCTGTGCAGCGCTGGAGAGGATGAGAAGTGGCAGAGCATAATCACCGAACATCTGGCATTCCACAGCAGAGGCTATTCTGCTCACTTAACTGAGCCGGGACTCTCAGTTTGGTAAAGGAGAGGACTTTTAGGCAATTCTGACATGATGTATGAATGCAGCATGGGGTTATGCAAGTGGGTTGCCAATAAATGAAAAAGGATCAGGGAATTAGCCGATACAGAGTTTAGGGGTCTAGGATTTTTCAGCATGCAAGGGTGAATATGAGCTACTCATGTGGCAATAGTTAAAAGCAGTTTGAATTGTGTCTCTGGACACGGTGGCTGGGATCCCTTAAGTACCAGTCCTCTTCCTCTGAAGGGCAGAGTTGCATCAAATCTCTATGGATTTCATCGGGAACTGAGGGCAACAAACCCCTCTCTGGTTTGAGCCCTCCTTATGCCCCAGGTTTCTTTGACCTTTGTCAAGGCTTTTAAAGACATAATCATGTTTCACTGAAAATGTACACAGAGAAATTAATTTGTTTCTATTACATTTATCATAGCTGGATTACTTTTGGGGGAAGAAGTTGTATACTTTTTGAGCCTGATTTTGAACTTATGCTAATGCAAACAGGGTGAGCGTGATGCCTGTGGAAGTAATTTATTTGCTTTGTGAGTAAGCAAATGTCATAATTACAGTCCTTAAGTTTTATAAAATCTATTTGACATGAAATAAAGGTTGTGGTACTTCCATGTTTTTCTTCCTGTAGCATTTGAACAAAATAAATTGCACATGTATGCTTATTCTTATGCATATGTAAGCTTATGTTCATAATTGGTTTAGAGACTCACTCTCCTTTTTGCAGCACAAATTTGAATGTAGCCAGGAGCATACACATAAACCTGGAAACCTAATCTTCCTGCATAGCGAAAGATACCTTCATTGGATAGCTCAGAGCACTTATTTTGGGTAGCAGTTAGGTTTCTCACTTCTGCATCCAAATCAGTTTCTGAACCTGTTATCTGTCAAAGGAAAGTAAACGCACTGTCCCATTTCCTTGACAGACAAGGAGTTAAGTACTTTCTAAAAAATGGTGGTCCTGCGGGTAACAAAATTAAACAGATAATATTTGATTTTTCAATTTCTGAAATTTTTTTGAGCATTTTTTTACCTTTTAACTTAGTGACCATATGGATTTTGGGCTTCAACAGAAGAAAAAAAAAATTATTTGCAGTGTTTTTGTTCTACCGGCACCTAGACTGCTGTGGTCTAAGATGTTAGATACTGTATTATTATACAACACAACCAATGTTTGCCATAAAGAGTTGATATTCCACTATATAAACAGGGGGAAGACCTAGTGAATACAAGAAATAGATGGAGAATTACAAACTGATAGCAAGATGAATATTACCTAAATAAAAAAAAAAAATCCTAAATATGTTTTGCTTTTAAAAGTAATTATCTACATTTTGAAATAAAATTTTAAATCAACTGTCAAAAATACAAGAATGTTACAACTGAATATCTCAAAATAATACAAACGTTACTCTTCATTTCAAGAAGAGCAGAAATGCTTGCATTTTAAGTAAAATGTGGACAGATGCATTTATGTTTTGTTCAAACTGAATTTTCACTGGAATGTAATGTTTTTATCCTAATATAAAATAGATACATACTGTCTAATTTTTTTAATACACATGTATTTTAGAACCATGTCCTCTACGTTAATATGTGAAATATTCACCCTGGCAGGGGTTATATTTGAAAGGATATTATTGGTATATTCCTAAAATAATACCATTTAAGAGAGTTGCCAATGAAAGAAACAATAGTCTGTTTCTAAATCAGATATTTAGAAAAGGGTATTTTTATTTATTTCAGAATCAGACAAACATATATGAAGCCAGCAAAAAAAAGTTTTCGGGTTTTTTTTTCAAAATGTATCATAATTTGTATGTTGTTTGTAATGCTAAATACAAAAACATATCTGGACAAGGAGAGAGTGGATGAGTAAGGAGAAGGAGATCATTCTTTATCTTTTCTCTGATTAGACAGGTAATTTTGCCAAATAACTAGACCTGTTAGTGGTGAACCTAATGAACTTCTGAGTGTCAAGTGAGAAAAGTACCAGTTTCTTGCTGAGAAAATCTTTCTTGTTGCATAAAGAAGAGTTCCTTTTTAATTTTGTGGCTGAATTTCTGCTTTACTTTACTACACCCCTCCTTTAGAATAATCCCAGCTCTGTAACAGTAACCTGGATTTTCACATGTTGCACGTGTAACTATGATATTACAGGTGCAACAATACAGCCCTGACAGTAAATGTTCTATTTACTTCTGAAATCACATGTATGGTTATGAGACTGTATTTTTGTACCTTCTTATGTTTTTAGGTTTTTCACTTAAATTTACATAAGTATTTATGCCTGACTTGATCAGAACAATGCACATTGGTTATCTAAATCTCCCACAGAACCTGTTAGTATGTCTTAAACCAGTGGAGGCAAGTAAATGTTTTCTATGCAGCACAAAACAATGATAGCTGTGCAGTGCTGCATTTTTGGAGTGTTAACAAAAAAAAAAAACAACCAAAAAACCAACAACAACAGAAAAAACCAAACACACCCAAACAAATAAAATCCCTGAAATCGATAGAATTAGCAAAAATCTGGACAATTCTTCCATTTAGCAATTAGTTAATGTATTTTGTATCTAGAAATGAAATACCAAATCAAAACTAGGAGTTGTTTCTTTCTTTTTGTGGTAAGAAAACTAAAAAAAGGTTACCTTGAAATTTCCAAATACCTTGAACTACATTTAAAATTACTAAGAGGTGTCCTGATTTAAAACTTAGTCTGCCTACAAATATACATATATAAAACATTTCATAATGTATTTAAGTATATACGCAGTGATGTTTGTTTTTATAGGATTATTTAATATATGGGTGGACTAAATTTTTTTTTAATACTGTACTTTCACATTACCTTTAGAATAAGCCAGCACCTAATAAATTTTTGTTTATTCTATAGAACATGTTCTGTTTTGATGTCAATTAAATTCTGAAGAAATTAAAAATTATGGATATAATTTTAAACAATTCAGTGCAAAATACAGTATGGTATCTTATTATTTTTAATGTATATCTTGTGTAAGTGGAAAATATAAATGTTTCTCAACTTTCTAGTATGCTGGATTCTCAAAGATACGATTTTTATGCTAACATAACCATTGGAAAGATCTAAGCTTTTTCTAGCCTTAAAAAACCTTATTCATAGGGCGCGTATTTTTGTTTGCAATTAATTCGACTTTATAATGAGGCAGTAAAATGAGAATGTTACTAATAACATTTAATTGTATTTTATATTGATTTGTTGCTGAGACTTTAGATAGAATTTTGGTGAAAGGACTGAAAAGTGTTGCCCCTACACATGTTCCACAAAACTGGGATATCTGAAGGCAAAGCTACTAAAAAAACCACTTTTGTAAGATAAAGCATCATATGAATTCAATGTCCTAAAACAGACAGTACATTAAAACTTTGGGACACATTTGTAAAATGTATATAAAAACAAAAATCTATGAAAAATATGTATCAATGCTGAATTTTTATTCTGGGCATCATTCTTCACTCATAGCAGTAAGTCAATAGGTAATGCATTTATTGACTTTAATTATGTTGTGTCAGTTTGAAACTTCTTTGAACAGAAGGAAAGGTAG
Organism: Mohoua ochrocephala; assembly: GCA_013398855.1. NCBI lineage: Eukaryota > Metazoa > Chordata > Aves > Passeriformes > Acanthizidae > Mohoua > Mohoua ochrocephala. Next base: position 24,565 of record VZTA01004750.1, read on the forward strand.
GATTTATAGGTAAATAATCTTTGTTTGAAGCCGTTTGGTAAACTTTTTAGATGTACAAATGCCATGTCTTATTCTTTCAAAATCTCAGCACTTAGATACTTTCTCCTGTTGAATTTAATTTCCATAGGCTGAATAATCATAATACACTGTATCAGATAATGAATTTCTGTACAGTGATGTGGGTCACAGGTTAAAGAATCGAGATCATGTCCTGTTCAAGACCAGCTATTTCATCTGTCCATGGTTTAGCCAAATGATTTTTGGTTGTGGTTTTTTGTTTGTTTTGGTTTTGGTTTGTTTTGTTTCTTTTTTTTTTCTTTTCTTTTTTTTTTAAATTATTGCTACTGTAGATATTTTAAAGGAAGGTAAAGAATTTCAGACAAATTTTACCAAAGAAGTCGTTTTGCTACATTAGCCTGGAAAGAGAGGAATCGTATGAAAATACTCAGATTGATACAATCTAAGATAATCTTTCCATATGAATATAATAGCTGCATTTGCTTAATCTTTTGGTCTGAAATGTACTATGCCGAAAGCATTATTTTCTGTGGGAGAATGATAAAAATTATTTTCCTGTTATTTTACCTTTAATTCTTTGTATTTTGCATTTGAAACATGCAGAGCATTAAAAAGCATGATGAGCTGTATTTCTGTTTAATTTTTTTAACCCTTTCTTTTAAAAACATGGTAACTAACTTGCTTCATTCTTTTCCTTCCTTTTGTAGGGTAGCAAAAATATTATAGTGTTTATGCACAAAGCAGAAGTATTATTTATATATATTTTTTTCAATTACAGGTAAAGATTATAGTTCCCAACAGCACAGCAGGTCTGATAATAGGGAAGGGAGGTGCTACAGTGAAGGCTATAATGGAGCAGTCAGGGGCTTGGGTACAGCTTTCCCAGAAACCTGATGGGATCAACTTGCAAGAGAGGGTTGTCACTGTGAGTGGAGAACCTGAACAAAACCGAAAAGCTGTTGAACTTATCATCCAGAAGATACAAGAGGATCCACAGAGTGGCAGCTGTCTCAATATCAGTTATGCCAATGTCACAGGTCCAGTGGCCAATTCCAATCCAACCGGATCTCCTTATGCAAACACTGCTGAAGTGTTACCAACTGCTGCAGCTGCTGCAGGGCTATTAGGACATGCTAACCTTGCTGGAGTGGCAGCCTTTCCAGCAGTTTTATCTGGCTTTACAGGCAATGACCT
>VZTA01004750.1:30776-40714 GCA_013398855.1 Mohoua ochrocephala
ATTTAGAATTTATTATTATTTTAAAAGTAGAGTATTTTTTCTATACAGATTAATACAGTAACCTCTATATTATATAAGCAAAAAGATATGCAGAAATGTTTACATTACATATAAACATATATACTGCTATTTGTAAATCAAACTTTTTTTGTGATTAAAATAAAAAGTAGTATAATTTCAGGTTTATGATGCAAATATTGTTTAAACTGAGGACATTCAGTATTTTGCTTACGATATATTTTTAGGGATAATTTAAAATGTGTAGCTTTAAAGAAAAAAAGTTTTACAGAATTATAGTGGGTAAGCAGCTGTTTCCACATTGTTAGGGCACAGAAGTTCCAATTGCCACATTAATCAAAGTATTGAGACTACAAAATCCATTTCATTTAATCTCATTATTGAATAAACAGCTCTGTAGTGATGCCTATTTGTACTTGTTTCTCTAATAAAAATGCAACTGTAGCTCTCAACACAAATTAGTTTTAATTATTTAAATGATATGAATTTGTCAAACATAAATAATCTAACACCTGGTTTGCCTTTTCATTTTCTGAAAAAATGTTTCATGAAAACTGGTAGAGGATGATAATGGGGAATAACAAAGGTAGGTCCATGCATTTATTCCAATTCTATTCATTTTGAAAAAGGGCAAATGTGAGTTGATTACCGTTTAGCCGGGTGAAAAAGTAGTCTGTTTTATTGCTATGCAAGGACACAACAGAATACAGCAGAGCAGAAGGATGCCTCACATACACTGGTTCTATGCAACTCACTTGTCCTATGCTCACGTCTGAGAACAGGTGACAATGATTTACAGTTTGGCAATTTTTCTTCTGAATACAAGGATAACATTACCCAGCGATAAGAGGTGTAGGTTTTAAGACGCTTAATCAAGATGACAAAATCTGCCATAACAGTCACCAATACATGTGAAACGAACCTTCTCAGGCAAAAGAAAAGGCTGCATTTCCCTGTTTTGTCTTTGTTTTAGTAACTTCATTTCAGGAGACCTGCCTGACCATACAAGAGGAGTACCCTAAGTGTCAGAAGGGTATCATATCATCTATAAGCCAATTGGTAGCTAACTCTGAAAATGGAGATCCATTTGTTTTCTCCACAGGATAGTATAATTATGTTTTCTGTTTCTGTTTCATGCTACATTTTGTTTTAAAATATTTGCTATTTAAAATTCTGGATATCCTAACACACTACCCTGAAATCATTTATCATTTGGTTGAGGAAATATATAATCCAGTTGTGGTTGTTGGTGGTGGCCTCATATGGCACTTCAAGCAGTGATAATTTGTATGACTTTCTGTATATTAAACCATTCTTTAATATTGATTCTGTTTGTGGTGTATTAACTGTTATCCTTTCTTGGTAAAGGAAGTGTGCTAAGCAGATAGTTACTATCTTAAATCAACAAGGCAATTTTAGAGTCACATGAAGCTGTTGAAACCTACCACTCAGTAGTTTGTCTGCCAGATTAATCATCTTTATTGTTCCTTCTGGAGATGTGTCTCTTCCTTTGTGCAAAATATTTCCAGCAGGCAGGCTTATAGTGAGAACTTACGACACTCCCAGGGTATGATTATGTGACCGTCACAGTTATTATCGTGCCCTACATATTAGTAACATAGTCCAGGGTTTCAGAACTATTTAAAAAAAAAAAAAAAAACAAATTACAGAATATTTTTTCTTAAGCATTTTGTATTTCATAGTGCATTTTCTCTCAAAATGTTCCTCTAATTATTTTGTGTTTGTAGTCCCTTCTCAGTGCTGTTAATTTAAAATTCTTATACTCAATTTTCGCATATCAGCTTGGTTTTTTAGACCATTCGCAATATTTAATAATTGCTAAATAATCGGTAAATATACTACAGGAAAGGTACTGTGGGACAACTGAGTTAGTTTTGATGTCATTGGAATTCAATTAAATGTCAGTAGTAAGAATAAAATCAGAAAACTATGGTATTCAACTACTCAACATGATTGAGACTTTTATTTAGTTCTTGTTATTTTTATAATAATTTTATAAATTTTTAACTTAAAACTATATAAATGTAAACTAAGAAAAAGCATATGGCTAGAAAGGATGTTTTCAAAGCTCTTGCTATACATCAAAGAACCTTAGCTTATTATCTAGATATATAAATTAATATAAGTAAAATGATAGTATTTTCTTTGCTGATGTTGCCTTCAGTGCTGCAAAGTATCTTAAGAAACCTTCATGTTACTGAAGATATTATGACATAAAACCAGCTTTAAGCAAAAATATCAGGATAATCAGATTTCATATTTGTATCTTTGAAACAGTATGAAGTTGTGTCTCAGTTTTTCAATATATTTCCCTGAATAAGTGGAGTTCTTTGTTATTTATTCTGAGCTCTCAATAAAGTGTGTGTGTGAAGGGGGAGAATTAACTAAACTAATATTTTTACTCTAATGCATTGATGCAAAGTAAACATCGCTTTAAAATCAGTTGCTTGTTTTCTCTTCTAAAAGCTCACTTGGCAACGTGTCACATTCCAGACTTTTTGAAAACCGGTGAAATTTTATAATAGCCTTACCTGGCAGCAGCTATTCTTGGCACAATACAATATTCCTCTTTCGGTACCTAGAGGATGTAACGCTCATCATTGAAACATTTCAATTTCTACTGTGCATGCTAATTTTAAATTCAGATTGGATCTTTGAGAATTTTGAGCTTGAGAGCATTAAATGTAAACAGAAGAGGGCCATAGTTGAGAACCTCTTTTTACATGACAGTTGATGGAAACATCAGCAATATCGTTGCTAGCCTTCGTGTCTCTTTATGTGAACATTTTAATTGTACACATATCTGTAAGCCACTGTAGCTAGAAGTACTAAATCATTTGCATCCAATTTGTATAAAATGATCTAATTTTCAATTTTCCTTCATCTGAGTAAAAAGAGTTGGTGTCCTGATATATTGTCTTCAAACTTTATATTACCACACAAACACATCTAAGCACGAGCAGTTGCAGACTCTGAGATGTAGAGGATAAGATGGAAGAAGTAGTAATATTGTGATTTTACAAAAGTCACAAGACTCCAAAAGTGTATTATATAGATAGGTTTACAAAAAGAAAAACATATTTTACTTTTGATTGTAATGCTTCAAAGAACAGGTGTATTTTCACTGAATTCTTAGTCATACCCTGTCAATAAACTCAAATCTCGTAGAAATTTATTCTGGTTAAAAAAAAAGGTGTTTTCAGATGTCTTGTTATAATCAATTTTCCCCCTGAAATTCAGTTCATTTTTTCCTCCCAATCAAATGACATCACTTGCTGTACAGGGAAAAAAAGGGGAAATTTTGAAATAAAGGCTGTTCCTAATCAGGCTGCACTACTTACTGGGAGCCAATTTGATTGCATGTGACTAATGCATTAATTTTATCATTATTGTAGGTCATCAAGACAAGTAATGGAGTGTCATCACTAAGTATAATTTTAAGTGAGAAATTGGATTATTTTTTGCTCCCAGCATCAGTGGGCCTAATAGAGTTCCTGGCATCCATGGGTTTATATGTCTACCCTTTTGCTATATGCATTTGTCTACATTATGTTCAAGCAGAACTCCTGATGAAAAACACTAATTCCAATTTTAATGGAACATTCATATTTCTATATACAAATATAAACAATTTAAATCTTTAATTCATGAGTTTAAGCAAAGCTTAAGTCAGTATAAAAAAGGACATGTCAGTGAATGAGCTGTCCAAATTTGCCCCCGTGTAGGCAAGTATATCACTTTTGTCTGCAGATTTGTATGTCAGTCAATAATATTACTCACAGGCTAACCGTAAAGTCCACAGAAGCTTGTGGTTTGGTGGAGAATCTGTTTTGAAGGTGCTAAACTGCTCTGTAGTGGTGACCAAAATTATTGTAGAAACCAGTAACAACTGAAGTGATGAATTCCAGCCTAGGAGAGCAACTCTGTAAATACAATAACTGAAAGACATATTTATGGTGTTCTTATTTTCCCAGACTGAAGACTTAGAGGAGAAAAATATGTTACAGAAAAGCTGTCAGAGGGAGCTAAGGGTCTCTAAAGTTTCCAGATTTGGCTTTATTTGAATTCCAGTGAAATCAATGGAGATTTTTGTTCAAGTGAAAGCCCTGGCAAAAAACCTATGACTTCTAGGAACAGTGAGGGGTTGTTCTGTAAAATTGAAATGGTATGGTTGAAGTTCAGTCTACTTTCATCGATACTTTAAGTGGGGGGGTGCTAATTTGGAATTAATCACTCATTGGAATTATTCACTGTGTCAACCAATCCTGCTCAAATTTCAATGTTAACAGATGGACATTCCTCACTGGGGTAAACTTTAGATAGAGATACCAAAGACTTGAAAAGATTTACTTTGTTTATATAGGAGGGCATGCTCCAGAAAAGAAACATTTTCCAGAATCACACAGTACTGTAATAAATTAACAATATGATTACTAGTGTTTTTGTTAAAAACAATTAAGTGTTGCCATTTCCATTTAGACACATTTATCCTAAATTCTGTACATACAAAAATCACTGACCAAACCCCGATGATTATTGTTCTTCTATAAAACTCCACTTCCAGCTCTCGCAAAGATAGTCATTAAGTATTCAACAGCAATAAAGGACACTTGCAGTCATGTTTTTAATATGTATTCTCCTACTAAGCATTTTTCCAATGCGACATTTAATATTTTCTTCTGTCAAAATAAAGAAAAATTAATATGGGTGTGCCCTAAAAATGCTTTTATAATTATTGTTAAAGCATTGAATGCATACAGCATATGTGGTCCTAAATATGGCATTGTTCTGAAATGACATCATCCCCAATTCTCTTGCCTTTAACATAAGAAAAACTGAATGATCTAATTTTGTTTTCCACTTCCAATATCAGTAACAGAAAAAAAGGAAGTTCTTTAACACAAAGAAGGTGAGTTTGCAAGGTTGCATCATTTATAAGAATGTTTCGTAGGACAGGAAATTACCTGGTTGGCTAATATTTACCTTTTTATTTGAAGAAATACGGCTGTATGTGTCTTTAAACTACCTGTCCATTTCCACACGCTCCCAAAACACATCTGCTTGATTTCAAAGTGGGTATAAAGGGATAAAGTAAATGAAAAATCAAATGTGTGCTCTGTTGCTAAATTTTGATAGGTTTATCTATCTTATTTGATAGATAGAGCAAGCACCTACCACAGTAAAATGCCACACAGGTTTGTGAGCTGTAGAGTAGGCAAAAAAAGGGCAGTATATGCTTCCAGTGTGTATATATTTTTGTATATGTTTATGTTTTTTGCAGAGAACACTTTCCTGGACTGCACATCATTATATCAAAGCCAAAATGTTGTGTTCTCCCTGCACAAGTATTTCAAACTTAATGAATTGTAATTTTGACACAGCTTTGTTTAATCAGAAATTTTGTCTAGCTCACTTGAAATAAGAATGCAATTTCTACAGAAGTATTCAGAAAACTGGAACTGTCTTAGGAGGGTAAGTTAACACCTCCCATATCTTCCCTCAAGGAAGCAGCAAAGAGATAGTTTTGGCTACACAGACTCTGGTTTTTGTTTAGAAATATAAGACCAACTGTAAATAATTTTAATATCAGTGTTTCTGAAAATAATTGAATAATACTTCAATTGAAAGATGCATTACCACCTGAGAAGTCTTTTTTAAAGTTGCAACATGTTGTAATCACTGATTTTTACAAACGATCCTGACTCCTGAGCCACTTGCTGCAGTGTATTGAAGTGTCATAGCTGTGCTATTTAGGGTAGGGACAGGCAAAGTCAGGCAAGTCAGCCTAAGCCCATTGTGTCTGAGAATTCATTCTATCTGCAGGAAAACAAAACAAAACAAAGGCTCATGTCACTGCCACTTACAAGTCCAGCAATTTATTCCTCCTTGGAGGCTTCCTCATCATTTTTTCCAGATGGATTAAAAGACAAGTTTCCTGAGTGCAAGGCCCAAGTGTGAGGCTATGACTACACAGTGTAGGGCATATATGTTTTGAAAGTTTATTTTTCAGTACTTGAAACTAATGCCCACTTTGGCATATGTCTCTTAGCAAGCAAGCATAAACCTCACAGAAGCACAGTGTTAGTATACCGTCAGCTTAGGTTTTGCAGTTGTTTTCTCTTGACCTGGTTGAGGGGAGAGCACATGCATGAAAAGCTTTCTCCTACCTTACCAGAGATTAGTCTGAACTCTGGCATCCATTGTGGCAAAACTTGAACTGTTTTGGACAAAATTCTTATTATATCACAGTCGACATAAACCTAATAATAATATCAAATATTAGGCATGAATTTGAAATAGTTCTGGAAAGGTTAAGAAAGATGAGGAGATTTGAAAATGCAAGTTCTGTATGAAAGAAGTTGTAAGTCAATTCATTGCTAATAAAATGTTAGAGAATACCATCCTGGATACACAGTGGCTCTTCATTATAAAAGAATGTTTGTAGCAATGAAGCAATTGGTAGCCACCTTCTTTGTAAATGGTGTGGCTTAGGAGGCAAAAAATTTCTGACGAAAATAAAGTATCTCTGTGTATAAGTCCCTCCTTGAAGCATATGAAGCTATTCTCACTGTTCAAGCCAATCTCTTTTTTTCAGGTAATTTTATTATTATATAGGCGCTAATGAAATTAACATTAATGGATTGAAAGACCCTGATAAGTTATTCAGTGTAAAAAAAATCTATTTTTTGATTTCATAAGTATTGTAAGTCTCAAAAACCACTGTTCTCCATACATCCATCCGTGCTACTGAGGTGTAAGAATCAGTATACTTTGGTCCTACATAAGGAAAACATAATAAAACTAGAAGTGTTATCACTTTGATTACCGGTTTTGCAGTAGTGCCCATTTTGTATAATGTGTTCTACCCACAGATAAAGCATTGTAGGCTGGTACTTGTCTCAATGAGGTGAGTGGAATTTGTAATTCAGTGAGACTTTTAGAGATCAAAGCAAAGGACAAAGGCATGTGTAAAGAGACATATGATAGAAAATATCACTGAGTGCTGCATTATTCCTTCTAGGCCCTATTCCATAATCAATTTGAATAAGTTAATTGATGTAGATACAGTTCAGCCTGGCAGAGATGATAATCTTAATTAGGAAAAATGGTCACACTGCAGGGATATAGACAGCAACTGGAGGTACACTTGAAATAAAGATCTGATGTTATCAGTTGTGGAAATTGTTTCTAGCTCCTGCATATAAGGCTCATTTATCAAAACCCCAAATGTTCTGACAGTTTGCATTGTACAAGTCACCTTTAATGCAATACTCTGATGCCTTATTAAGGAAATATTGTTATTCCTGCCTGTATGCTTTCCTATATAGAAAAGTCTAGAACCCAACCCTCATACCCACCCCCAGGCTTGAGTATGTAAGATGTCTTTATCAAATGTAGCTAACATAAAATAGAGGTATATCCCTTATATTTAGGCATCATCAGGTAGTTTTGTATGACAGCCTGTGACTGTCGTTTGGAGATATTAAGTTTCTCTCTGAGCTTCATTAGATCTCATTTCTTCATTTTCACTATGTAGCAGTGGAAATAATTCTTTGATAACGTTGTTCTGATAAACTCACTTTTGTCATCAGGACAGTTCCTTCCTACTCACCACATTTTTACAATAGATCTATACAACCAGAATATTACAAAGTTTTAATGATTATATGCTCAAAAATTTATCAATAGATGTCACTTGTGTGACATAGCACCAGTTAAAAAATTTTAAAAGACCTTACAGTTTGAGCACCTGCAATAAAGCGAGAGACTGGAAAATACATTACTTGGTCTTTATGTAATTCTGTGTTCTTCTTTAGAGGTTTACATATATCACTACTACCACTGTGGTGGTGAAGTATGAACACTTCACCATTTCAGATGGATTCATAGTCATGTTGTTAAAATTCTGCTTTTAGCCCATTCCACCAAATGAAAAAAATAAAAAAATCTACTCACAAGGTGGTCCTGTCTAGATCTGTGAGACAGTTAGAACATTGCCACCAGAAAGTAATCACACCAGATGCAGAGAAATCAAGGAGCAAGTACAAAAGCAGAGTGAAAAAACCTCATGGTTTCCTGTACCCCTTGCAGTAAGCTCTGAGAGCATGGTAATACACATAATAGCATTGATGTAGCCTAAGTAACGAGTAAAACCCAGCTGGTTGTGGTTCTAGCAGTATTATTTAAAATTAATTGACAAAAAAAAGCATACAGCCACTTCAAACCAAACAGGAAAAAAAAAGAAAAAGAAGCAAAAATCACATTAATTTTTCTTCCAACTAGTATTTCTAAAATGCATTAAAAAATTTTGCACTATAACACCACCATCTAATTTTAAATGCTTGATAGAATAATAATTTCTTGGAGGAGAAGTATGATGCATATTGGAGTGCAATTATGTGAGAAAATAACTTGTCTTGTTTTAGAAGAATTAAGTCAGTTTTCAGTTCCACTTTGCATTCAGTAATATTATATATAATGCGGCACACTTGCCAAGATAAGGATCTTACTCCCTGGACCTTTCAGGCTGCTGAGTTTTTATCCACCTTATAGATAGCATTCTATTCAATAACTGCCTCTGATGATTTGGCTTTAGTATGCTAACTTGCAGGTAACGAAAACCTTGGATTTCAGAACATGTAAAGGAGATTTCTGTTTCTTTGTTCTTGAACCTTAGGAATTATCAAACACATCTAGATTTGAACTGTAGAGTTAAATTAGTAATTGTCTGTTGTGCTACTCAGTATTGCATTACTTTAGGTTATGCTAATTGCAGTTAAAATAAATTATAAACATTCAAATCCATGAGGTATATAAAGAAGTATGCTAAAAGGCCAAATAAAATGGTTTATTCTTTGCTCTCTGGAGAGAAAAAGATTTAATTTCAAAATTCAAAATATTTCTCAAAAGTTACCTAATATTTGAGGTCTTTTGGACTTCTAACTAACTCTTTTAATAACAGAAAAATTTAAAACTTTTGTTGGGCTCTATTTAAAATAAAATATTTTGAGAGACAAGTTTTGCAATAGGCTGTGACAAAAGAGCTTAGACAAGCTGAAGAGTGGGGCATTGCATGTGTCTTGGGGTAAGTGTAATGAATGTGACAATCTTTAAGATAATCTTTATTATCTTTTCATAACAAAACAAAATGAAAGCTCCTGGAGTTCTGTAAAGATCTAGAAATCCAGTTGCCTTTGGGTCCTGCCCTGCTTTCTTTTGAACCACATCAGCCCAGAGCTGTTGCTAAGATTTCCCACTCTGAACATCTTAGAAATTCCTGCTACAGCCACTTTTATAGTGTGAAGAAGAGATATTTTTCCTGTTCTAAATACTGGCTAGCAACTGATGTATTTGTCTGGAAAGTAGAAGAGATTCACTGTTTTTCCCCTCATCCTTGAGGAGGCCGAATGTATCTCAAGCTACAAGCATCATCCGACCATCACCAGGAGATTGCACTGAAGGCATGCCACTCCGGTAATGGAGTTAATGCTGTCACATTCAAGAAATACCATTCTTTGAGAAGCTAAAATTCTGCTACTTTCCATCTTCAGAACCGTTAGGCAACAAAATTCTTTCATCTCCCTCATCCTTTCCACAATCACAAAATTTTTAAATTTGTGCTTTGAAAAAGTGTTTTCCCACTCAGAGCAAGTCTGAATGATTAACATGTTCTAGAAAATATGGATTTAAACTCTTGGTTTTACTACTAGTAAAGCAGTCCACTTGTCCAATTTTTTTTATATAAAAGATGGCTATCAAGTTTACTACCCCATTACATTCTCTAATTAAGTCTTTTAATGCATGAGCTTGCTAACCCTGAGGCTCTATGGTCAGGAGCATGTTTCAAGGCAACAGTAGTGCCTCACTGTAAAGCTGGTAGCCTGCTTAAGTTCTCTGCT
>VZTA01004750.1:40740-61048 GCA_013398855.1 Mohoua ochrocephala
TCCCTAATGCACACTTACTGATAACTAATTTTTTTCAGTTTAATTTTGCACATCTCTAGATTAATACCCCTCATGACTTCCTCTGGGAGGATTTCCCTCAAGCCTTTTAGTCAGTCATTTTTCATGGTACCTGATCTAAATTCTCCTTGTCATTTTCATTTACCTCCTTCATATTTTATAGCTTTTTCTCTCGTTGACTACTTGATAATATGAAAGAAATTGAACAGATGCTCTCACTAAACTAACGTGAATGCAGGTTCAATGATGGAAGAAAAGAAGAAATTATCTCTTTTCTTCTTTACATGCATGAATAATTCCCACACAACAAATGGAGCAAACTTTCATATTTTCATATATGTGAACTGATTACAAGTTGGTCTTAGGCAAATAGCAGAAAGTCCTTCAGAGGTACACACTTGCCTTTGAGAAAGTAAGAATACAAACTTAATCCAAAAAGTACAAGTCCTGTCTACTCAGAATATTTTTCATTGTGCAATTCCCTGAGATTTGCTTATGACTGAAAGGGTCTAAGCATCTCCAAAACCACATATAGCCTTAAGGTCTCTCCCATGTGTAAAGGATCAGCTAGGACAGATACTAGGCACTAATTTCAGAGTTAACATAGGGAAACATCTTTGCTGGTTCCCATTTATACCCAGCGTTGCATTGACTTAATCAAATTATGTGTTTTACAAGGCAGTTCAGTTGAACTAGTGAAAACTTATCTGGAAGAGGGCATGCCAAATTTTTGGTAATTCTTTCCTGATTCAGAGCAGGATTTAAGAGCATCCACAAAAGAGAAAATATAAAAATATATTTGATAATAATTTGATGTAAACCAAACTAAAAATCATGTTTCTGCTTTTTCCATCCGAGGTCAACAAGTCATCTCAAGGCACAAGAGATTTCAGACCTAGAGTGTAAGACTCAGTAATAATCTGCCTTGGGAGTAAGATGTGCTGCTTGTTTCCTGAGCCACTTTTCACAGTCTTGAGATCTAGTTTGAAAGGTACCTAGGCAATTACAGACTGAAACAGGCTCTTCGCTTTTGGAAACACCCCTTAAACTCATGTTTAATGCTTTTGAGATCACACTAGGCATCCATCTACACCTTCGGACACTTAAATACTTTTTACAAATCCAGCCTTTAGGCTAGGCTTTCACTACTCTCTGGTTTTGAAGCAAAAGCTCAATTAGAGTCCCACTTCCCCAGGTACCTTGTCCTCCCTCTTCTCATCTGAAGTTATAGCCTTTCCAGTCTTATAGTAAAGCTAATAAAGCTTGGAGGCATCATTTCCAAAATTAAATTTTAAAATTGAAAAAAAAAGTTCCAAATACAGTAAATAAGAAGAGCAGTATTTTGACACAGGTTGTTTCAATGCACCATTTACCCTCAGACAGTTTTATCCTCACAAGTGAGGTAACAAGCTACAGCACACTTGGCAGGAGTATTTCTTGGGGCCAGATTGCTTATTCATTGCTTATTCCTTAGTTTTCTTTTTGTAAAAGATCCATGCAGTAGAAGTTCCAAAACTAGTCTGTAATTATCTGATTCCTGATAATGTGATTTCTTTATTTATTTTATCAAAAAATATTATATGAGGTAGATATTTTCTGTCTATAGTATTTCTGAAATATTTCCTTATTTGTGCATTTTATACACTCTCTGGTTTTTTTTATTCAAAAGGGTCCTGATCCAAGCTAGTAGATGTGAAGGAAATTATTCTGATGAGCTTTGGAATATCACCTTAGAAATTACATAGCAGAATTTTCTTGAGCTATAATTAGTCAGTCGTCCTTTCTAGTGAGCTGTTTCAAAGTCTTTTAAGGTTGATTTTTTACAGCCCTTGTCAAAGATTGTTAACCTATGATATGATCTCTTCTAAATACAGGATAGTACATAGCCCTCAGAGGCATTTGCTCATTGCATGCCTCTAGGGGTTAGACACTTAAGGATATCCTATCAACATCAGTGAAAAGAAATGCAGAATGTACCTCATCAAGTACTGAATCACAAAAATCACTTATTTTTTGAGGTTAGAAGGGAACTCTTGAGACTATGTGGTGCAATCTCACTGTTTGAGGAAGGTCAACCGAAGCTTTTGCTGTACTTTAAAAGATTCCTATCTGCTAGATTCTCTAGCCTGTTTATGTCCCTCTGAATGGTAGCACACCTATCTAGTATATTATAGCCATTTCTCCAAGTTTTATATCAAACCTGATCAGGATAAGCCCTTCCCCATCACCCAGGTCATTAATGAAGATGTTAAATAGTATTGGTGTCAGTATTTGATCCCTGGAGTACGCTGTTAGTGGCTGACCTCCAACTGGTCCCCCCTCCAGCCCTCCTCCAGGCTAAACAGTCCCAGCTCTCTCACTCTGTCTTCATATGAAAGGTGCTCCAGTCCCTTAATCACCTCTGTAACTCTTCACTAGTAGCTCCATTTCTCTCTGGTGCTGAGGAGCCCAGCACTGGACAGAGATGAATATCGGGGAATGATCATCTCTCTCCACTTGCTGGCAACACTCCTAATTACAGCCAAGAATTCCTTTGCCTGCTTTGTCATGAGGGCACATTTTTGATTCCTACTTGTTTTCCACCAGATTCTCCAGGTCTTTTTCTACAAAACTGTTTTCCAGCCAGTTGGCCCCAAAAGGCAATGTTGCATGAGGTTATTCATCCCGAGGTGCAGAGCTTCACATTTGTCTCTGTTGATTAAAGGAAACAGGCCAAAATCTGTGCTTCTGATGACTAGGGTGGTGATTCTGCTTTTTGCCCTAGTCCAGCCTCTTAGGATCCTGATTTCCACTATCCATGGTTGCTGCAGTCAAAGGATGTCTCTGAATTCCACATCCCTGACCACTTCTTCCCTGTTTGTTAGTATCAGGTGCACCACTCCTTATTAATTCCTGGATCACCTGTGTCAGAAAGCTGTTGTCAGTTTGGAAACCTCCTAGTTTGCTTTTGCCTTGCTATGTTTTCTCTCTAGCAGATGTCAGAGTGACATGAAGAATCAGAATCATAAGAATCAGCGACTGGGAATATGAGACTTCTTCACATTGTCTGACAAAGATCTCAGCTACTCCTTTCCTGTTAGGAATTAACCATGTTGAGCTGCCCACCAGTTCCCAACACAGCAGCTCTCAGCTCATCACTCATCACAAGGTGGAGCTCTATACATTCCAGCTTGTTTCTCACACATAGGACAACTCCCTCTTGCATTCCCAACCTTGTGGTTCTTAAGGAGCCTCTGTTTGTGTTTTGCACCACTGTTGTGTGATATATCCCACCATGTCTCCATTGTTTTAATGAGGTCATAATCCTGTAACTGCACACAGACTTCTAATTCTTTCTGTTTGTTTCCCAGACTGTGTGCATTAGTGTAGAGGCATTTCAGAGGGCACTCAAGTGTGCTGACTCCTCACAAAGAGAATAAGACATTCCCTCACAAGACTGTGGCACAAGCACTTCTTATTTGCATCCCTGTGCTTCTGGTGATCCCACTTCAGCCTTGTATCTTGATTGCCCTGTCCCTTCTATTCACAACACCTCTGATCCTTTGCCTGCCAACCCTCTGCTCCACTTGGTATCATGAAGGAAAGGATCAGCAAAAAATTGTCATGCTCTTTTCCAGATAAATATTAGCTAGTTTAACCTCTTGTGAAAATCAGCAGAAAGTACAATTTCTGATAAAGAGGTTTGGTTTTTTTATGTATAAATTTGGCACACTTAAAACATTACTTCATTGCTCTTCTTTGGCAGAAAGATTCAGGGACTTGAGCTGTTAAGTCTTGCTAAAGTTGTTAGTCTTGTTCTCAAAAAAATCCTTTAGGAAAACCAATGTTTTGCTCAAAATATGATGCAGTATTTGACTCAACAACACATTTTCAGTCTATTTTCAGACTTGTATTGGATCACACATTTATTGGGCAAATCTGATTGGTGTAGTTTCTTATTAATAAATTACAAACTTTCATTCTGTATTATTGCTAGAGCTATAGCCCTCCCAAATGCCACTGTGGTCTTTTCTTCAGTTACATGTTGAGATAAAACTTTTAATGGTGCAGTTTTCCTCCTTAGTGCTATTTCACCTCTTAGTGTTGTAGTTCATTTTCTCTGCAATTGTATTATCTTTCTCTTTGTATAAATTTTGAAACATTTAAATTTGAAGAGCCGAAGGCATTTAATTCTAATCATTAAGCTAGGATTAATAATTAAAATTCAGTAGCAAAACCAGAATTTGAAATGTAAAACCAAAATCCATTTAAAATTACATTTAATATTGGATTTACTTCTCTTATTGTTTTGTTATAAACAAAATTTTTAAAAGTTGACTTTGTCAATGTATGATGAAAACAGATTTACAAGGAAATTAGAATATTCTTAATAATAAATTGCAGTGATAATAATAAATTAGTATCTCCTCTAGATTAAATGTTCATTATTTTAGCAATAATTCCTGTAGAGTTGTTTATCAGTTTTGCACACAGAAAAGATGTGTTTATCATAGTCCACACTGGACTTCCTAGTTGTAAAATATTACCTGAGTATTTTGTGGATTTTTTTTTTGTTTGTTTAGTTGGGGTTTTTTAATTTTCTTTTTCTTTCAATAAGAAATATAAGCTTAATTTAATCTTAACCATTTTAGAGGCAGCATTCCAGTGTAAAGGTGGCCAGCATTTACTGAAGAAGAAACTGGAAAGAAGAACAACTAACTAAATACAACTCAAATATCTTTAGAAACTTGCATTGAAGTCCTTTGCGTGACATACAAGTTGCCCGCCAAATGCAAGACACACCATACAAAGGAAGAAGCAGCCCTCTGATACTTTAGTTGTCTTCTGCACAACAATATAGCTGTCTTAGTGACTTTGACAGTCAGAAGTATCTAGTTTCTTTTTACAGTGTAAATTTAGCTATTTTAGAAATAAATCTGCACAAATCAGCTTAAAGATCATGGGCATGTTTAGGCTAGCCAGAAAGAGAGCCCAAGTGGAAGAGCATCTTTCCAGTTTCATGGAGGAGCATTTTTTCAATTGCCTCACTTTGAGTCTGAATGGATAAGTGTGTCACAATTTCAACTGCTTCCAGAAGCTATTCACTTGTCTTAATCTTGTCTCATAGAGCTCTGAAGAAATATATCACCTACTTTCTAATACTCACAGTTTCACAGCAGTAACATGGGGATTAAAACACCTCTTTCAGTGCCTGTTGAAATTTGAAAGTTCATCCACATTCTAAGCAAATATCACTAACTAACACAATAGTGAGCGTTCTAGGATAGGAACTGCCCTGCTGTATTTAGTATTAAAAGGTATTATGTAAGGTGTTCAATGACACTAATATTCAGTTCTTACATCTCTCCCTAGTGGTTGCTTTACTTACTCTATTTTTTTCCTTTGACCCAGCAAGCATTTAATTATACTGTGCAAAATAGAGCAACTTCAGAAGAAATTTAAAATACCTTTCACTAGTACCTTTTGCTATCATTTCGTGACTAACAGTCACTTGAAAAAAAATTTAAAAGCAGAGGATGACACGAAACCTAGATTTTTACAACTTGGCTGAGTCCATTAACAGTTGAGTTAATTTATAAAATAAAGAATAAATTTAATCTCACTTCCTCTTCCCTTTTTAGGCAGAAATAGATGTGTGTTCACAATGCAATTTTCAAATGAGTTCCATATGTGAGATAAGGGAATATGCAACTCAGATGATAGGGGCCATACTTCAGAGAGACAGCAAGCTTCTGGAGTGTACACCTAGGTACAAAAAATAGGGGCACATGAGCAACTCTTGGCCAAAATCTAGATGTCTACAGAGCCTAAAAATTAAAATAAACAAAACACAGGCATCTTCAGAAATTACCAATGTTTTGGTCTCAGAAGGAAGTAAATAAGCGTTTTCAGAATTTAAACAGGTTCAGTACTAATTATCTGTAAAGCGCCTATTTAAGTGGTTAGATACTTGCAGAGATTTGAGCCAGCTACTGAAACACAAAGTACATGTAAAGTAATGTTTAAAGTAAAGACATGAAAGACTCCAGTCCACATGTATTAGTGCTCACTTTTCTGTAAGTAGAAGTCCTAGTTCTGATCTGAAGTTCCACAGCATTATGATTTAATTTTTCACTTGGTTGTAAAACCGTACTCCACAGTGAGATTAGACCTCCTTTCTGAACCTCGGTACACCTGCAGTAAGGCTGAGTTGCCAGTGTACAAATTACATAGGGTTGGTAGATGGGAAACATATCTCAGTCAGGGGGAATCGTGGGAGCAGGTTTACTCAGGGCAGCACAAAAAGAGAGTTGTTATGGTGATGTATTATCTGTGGGTAGAAAAAATTTGACTATAGAGACAATTTGCTCAGCATGCACAAGGCATGAAGAGCTTAAGGAAGAACAGCAGAATGAAAACAACTTCTTTTGAAAAATGTATAAAATCAGTTTCGAGTGTTTGTGGTATCAGAGTATTGTTTGTTCCTCAGCGGCCTAATAATTTCTTCAGACTTTTTTATTTAATTTTGGAAAAATAGAGTTATATAATTTATCGGTAAAACCACGGAGTCTGGGTTATCCTTCTGTTCCAAATCCTAGCTGAAATGATAAACTAAACAAGGAAAGCATTGAAAGAGTACACTTAGATACAATGATTACTTGCCATTTTTAGCTGTACTTAATTTTTTTTTTCAAATTTCCTCAAACCTTTAGTATTCAAGCATTATAAATAAAGCCTAAGCACAAAAAGATGTGGGTTTAAAACCTAATTTGTGGAGTGGTTTTTTGGTTTTGATTACTTTGATGTGCTCCTTCCCCACAAATGTAAGGAGTAATGAAAGTTGAGTAATGTGGTTCTGGAAAATACATACTTCTGGGAGCAGACAATAAAATGGAGATACATTAATAAATAGAATGAATGATTAGATTAAGCACAAAATATACTTTTGCAAGCATTTTTTGTGGTGGCACATGAGACAGACTGTCAAAAACCACTGGAATGAAAATACCGGCTTTCTTGAAACCCAAAGATGTCTAAGGTCAACCACACAAACCAGAGCTTCAAGATAACCATCCCCTTTTGAAAACATTCCTTTGTACATAATATGCAGCTGCTTCTTGTGTGGACAGAAAGAAGCTGGAAAGAAGTATGGGGGTTGAGAGAAACTGGTCTCCAGAAGGAATGAAGAACCAGACATTTTACCCAGATTTATGAAAGCAAAAGAAAGTGAAAATTTTCAAACTCATACTCCTTTTTATTATTTTTATTTTTAAATTTTCTTTTTTCATTTTATCTGAGATGAAGAAAAGATTGTAGCTGACATTAATACTTTTAGTCCTATGGTTATCTTTTTGGGAATAACAAGACTGAGTTTGCAAGGGTTTATACTTCTCTTTGTCTTAGAAATTACACCTTAGAAAGATTTCAAATATGTTTTCGTGGTTCAGAGTGCATCAGAATCTGACACAGGGATAAATATGCCACTACTGTCCTGTAAAAAAAACATTTCAAAGAGGAAGAAGTGTGTTTTAGTGCCACAATAAAAAGTGATGCTAATAACCCTACTCACAGAAAAGTTATTTATCTAAATCACTACCACTCTTTAAAGGTTTTAAAATACAATAAGAGCAGACTATTTTTCTCATCATAAACTGGAATTCAAAGCTGAGACCAACCACCACTCCACTAATGACCCTTTTCCTCGATATTACGGCTATAGGCAGTGAGCATTAAAATATCTCGAGATTGACACATCAGATGTCTCCTTGTTTTTTTTGAAACAATTTGTGTAAAAGTGTTTATGTATAATGAGACAGATGTACTCTGAAGAGTTTAGACTTAGTACTCTGTTCTTATGCTGAGGGGATTTTGCATGTGGTTGGACAATATTTTTTTAAATATTTCTTTTTTCATGTATACTCCTATCATAAGCAATTATCTGTTGTTCACAGTACAGTACTAACATCAAACTGAAAGCTGATCCAAATAGTTAGAGTCAGCAAATGTAAAGTCTCTAGGAATAAAACTGTTAAGTTTAATGCAAAAGAATCTAAATAAAAAAAAAAAAAAAAAGAGAGAGTGAAGAAGAGAGTGGGAAGCTTATAAGAAGCAGGCCCTTGGGAACAGAATATAAGAGAGATAAGTTAGGCTTATGATTTTCATTAAAAGATAAATCTGATGCAGGTCTAGGAACAAAAAGACGTCATCAGAACTGCAAAAGAGACTGATAAATCCTTGCCCTAATCTGCTTCCTGAAAACATGCAAGAAATGAATGACTATAGGAGTGGAGTAATGGAAATAGGATTAAATGTGACAGTACAGTATCCTCAATGGTGCACAGTTAAAAGTTAAACCAAGAATTTGTCATAAACTGGAAGATCATCAGCCAGCAGTGAATGAAAAAGAAGTTAGCCTTATAAGTGGATCAGAAGATGTCACAAAGAGAAACCAGCTGAGAGAAAGGTAAGTGTTATTCTAGAATGTGCAGGGAGATATGCGTCCAGTACAAAATGTGAAATGTTACTGTCACTCTGCACACCACTTCTCTGAAATATGGTGAACTACTCTGATCACTCATATTAAAAGGAAAAAAACTTCAATCTGCGTGGGTAAAGGTGAGTGCTACTGGGATAACCAAAGGAAAAGAAAGTCTTAAGAGAAGAATGTTATTTGTAAATACAAAAGGGAGTTAAACAGAACGAGAGGGAGATAAAGAATATTAAACTAAAGAATAAAGGATTTCAAACTGCTCATGAATACACTGAGTCCTAGCCCTGAAATGCTTTCACCTGTCAGTGTGGTATTTGAATGGCTTTTCATTGCAGCTAGCAGAGACAAAGCCCAGCTATAAGATGGTTGTTATTTCAGTCAAGACCAGTAGAAGTGGTTGGGGAGATTCCTATCCAAAGTTGTCCATTTCTTTGGCCTTAAGGCAAAATAGGGATCTAATCCAGTTTTGAATAGATTTCTCTCTCATCTCTCTTAGCAAAGACAAAGATCCTGATCACCGCACATCCATTTCTTTGAACATTTCTTTCATGCACGTTTCTTTGAACACCTCTTTTCAGAAAATCTATTTTTTTTAGGCCAGAATATTTACACACTCCTCGCTAAGCTTCTCTTGAAACTAATTCCACCATCTTATTTCAGTAGCTTAATGTGCTGAGATAATAAACTTGGGTTAGCATGATGTTCTGCACATCAAGTGCATTTGTGATGCTGGGGAAAGTTATTGATCAAGTGAGGTAAATGAAAAGATATGACAGGACAGTGGAAATTTTGCAGATTGCTATGAAACCAAGAGACCTGAGTGTTCAACTAGCAAAATAAGCATCCAGATTTATACTACCATGATTAGAACTGGCTAGCAGAAGTGCAGCATTTATAGCAAGCATCCAGTACTAGAAGAATTTCTAAATCAAAAATATCACAGATTAAAAAGGTCTAGAAATCTACAAGGTCATCTCTTTTGCAAAAATAGCATTTGACCATGCAGGTACTAAAAAGCCAAACAAAGAGTAATGTATTTCTATTCATTTCACTTTTGAATTACGCATTTCTGACTTTTTAGCATCTCATTTAAGAAGCACATTTATAATTGATAGGAAAAGTTTGATTATTTTCCTGTGCTATCATATACTTTAAAATAATTGAGCCTAGAGGTGCAGAAGGAAGCTGCATTCTTCCTAATTGGGTTCATCTGAACTTTTTACAATCTACTCTGAGAAAATTTAATTGATAATTAACAGCACTTCAGTTCTTCTACTTGTGAGGCTTTAAAAATACATGAAAAGCTGACAACTCATTGACTGAATGAAAAACAGTGTACACAATTAAATATAAAGAAAATCTTGATTGCCTAAATCAAAGCTTACTGTGTTAGGCAGATGAATGAAATCTGTTACATGAAGATTTCTTTTAATGTCCAAATTGGTTTTTAAATAGCAAATATATTAACTATCAAAATATTCAGTGCCCCACCACATCTCCCTCCCAGAGACCAAAGGGGAGCTGGCCATCCATTACAGGAGGTCAGAGGCGTTTTCTTCTGTGAATCACAGCTTTCAACTGCTGACTTCTGGCACTAGGAAGTAATAAATGCTGTAACGCTCAACCACACAAAGTCCAAGCAGGGATTCTTCAAGAGATGTGCCCTTTTTTACCAGAGTCACCGAGCTGGAGATATCCCAGTATACTTTGCATCTAAGAAGTTAGTGGATTTATTCCAATGTTGATAATAATGCATGTATCTCTTGCCTATCTCCTGAAGATAACAAGTCTCTGTATAGCCCCAAGAGGCAACTTTAACAACATTTCATCTCTATTTCCTATCTAGATAATCTGAGGTACAAGAAAACTGCAACACACTTGCTGCAGTCAGTGTCTGAACTGGAACTAGTAATAAAATGATGTTTACTTTTAAGTTAAATTTTAGCCTCAAGACCATGTGTTTTCTTCATGCACAAAAAAGAAAGAAGCACAACAAAACATTGAATATGTAAGGGAAATGCAATATATATAGGTGTGTGTATATATATAAAGATTTGAAATTCAAATAAATAAATGTGCTCCACAAGTTCATCTACAGGGAAGATGACGATAATTTTATATAACCATGACCCACTCTTATGAGGCTTTTTCAAGACATTTACTTTTCTCTCACCATAATAAATAAACTCTAAAGCTGGGAGGATATTGGGAAGAGACAGTAGCTGAATGAAAAATCCCAACCAACCATAGGTGGGATAAAATAATAAACACAGGTACATGTCTGACAGATGTTTAACAATTTTTACTTCAGTAGGAAAAGGTTCAACACAAGAATTCCCAAAGCACACCTTTGAGTAACATTCGACAATCATACAAGCAAGGAAACCATAAATCCTGTGGTGAAGAGACAGGAAAGTTCCCATATTTCAGTTAAAAGTGAGTAAATATTAAGTCCTGAACAAGAAAGTAAACTTGTTCATTCCAGTGAGGTTGCCAATTCATCTCTGACTCTTTGTGCAACTCTAGATTTTTGGAAATTGCGGTGGAGCATTTGGGAGAGCCCCAAGGTTGGCAGGAATATCAGCCTCTCAATAAATATCCCTTTGTGTGGTTGATCTCTGTTGCAAATTCTCCAGAACAAGTCAAACTGCATGAACAAGCAATGCCACTGTCATGAACAGCTTAAACAGGTCATGAACAGGCAAAGAAACCAGAAAATTTCTTCTCCTTTCTTCCTTTCTTAGTATAATTACACTGCATATATTTTTAAACTTGGGAAAACGCCAATCAGTTGTAAGTGCAAATAATTTATAAAAAAGGATGATGGACCAGTGAATTACAATGGGAAAAAATTACATACCTCATGCTTAAAAAGGCTAATTCTCTTTTTTTTTTTTCCTGGAAGCCATTTACAGAAAAATGTAACACTTGCTAATGGAGAAAAAACCAATAAAACTTCACCTGAATTACACAAGGACTTCGAGGCCACTCCTACACATAAATCTCACAAGCAGCATACTGTGACTTCTAAGGATATCTGACATGAAGATTAAATGTGGGCAACTCCTTTAGTGTGAGACCCTGGTCCCAAGTCTTAAGTCAATATGGAAATGGTTGGCCTGAATAATCAGGGCTTGTGACTGCAAATGCCTCCTGTGTCCCAAAAGAACAAAACAGTATGCTGAGGATGATAAAAGGATGCAAGAGACTTAGAACGGACTCTAGATTCCTTCTGTATTTTCACCAGAGCTAGTGAGCTGTGGGTCAGATCTTTACCAAATGAGAAGGTTGAATAGAACCTTAAATGAAGGCTTAGGAACACTGGTAGTCTTGAAACAAACAGTGGACTATAGAGGAATGATGACTGGAGATATAAATATTCTTGTGAACTATTTGCAGACCAATTTCAGTGTCTGGCTATTGCTAGTAATTATTTTTACTGGGATTGGCAAAAAAAAATCATATAATGTATTAAGTTTATGAAGATTAATTCAGCAACGCCTTTGGTTCTTATTTTCAAGTTTCATGCCTCTGCCAGAGTGTGGAAACAAGGAAAATATGCTTCTACTATTACTCATTCCAACTCTCTTTAGAACAGGAACAGTTGTTTTTGTTTGCTGTGTTCTTTTCCCTTACTTCAGGGAGATGATTTGGGTGAGAAGAAGATTAATTAGATTCCTTTTGCTGTTTATTTAACTTATTGATGTTCCCTGCCAGAGAAACCAAAGCTACTTCAGATACCTAGAGGAAAATCAGAGATTTTTAGAAGACTCAAGGCAAATTATTTATTCATCTTAACCGGGTTTCAGTGATATCCTTGTAGTGAAGAGATTTTTCTGTCTCAAAATCTCTTACAGAAGTACGTGCATATGCATGTGTCTCTCTGTTATGGATATACACAAGAATAAAAAATTAGAGCAATTTAAAATCAGGATTAAGGACAAAAGCACTCTCTGCATCTCTCAACAAACCAATTAGATTGCAACTCTTTAGGAGAATAACACAATGTTTGAAATGAACAGCTCTTTCTAAAGAAGTTCAAATATTATTCTCTCTGATTATAGACATTGCAGCTGAGTAGGGATAAGAGATGTTGTAAATCCATTAGTGAAGCGCTGCTTGCCTTCATTTCAGTTTAATATTTCTTAAAGCTATAAAATTGTATTATGTTAATGTAATGTACAGTCCAAGTGATAAAGGCAGCTAATGTGATTACCACTCACTGTGCTATAAACCTTTCAGCAAAGCTTCAGATAAATTGGTATTCAACTGTTTCTCATGATGACAGTGTTATACAGAGCAGATCACATGTTGAAAGCATCATCTGGTTGTTAGGAGGTTTTTACATGCTAGAATGTTTATGCAGATACTAGAACTGACCTTCAAAGCAGTACCTCACTTACTTGGTGGTAAGCAAGGTCTAGCAGACCAGAGGTCCTTATTTAAATTATGCAAGCAAAGGACAAACCTAGTGTGATGCCACTACTGTGATTATTCACATGCAGAAAAATTATCACACATCCGATCACAGACATTTCAGTTTTGCCGGTATTAATGCTCTCCTCTTCATCTTGCTTTCAAAATAAGCAGCAGTTTACTGAAAACGATGAAGAATCTTCCTCAGTTTTCTTATGATCATGTAACAGCTATTCATTTCAGTTATTCCACATTTTGAAGTAACAATTTTACCTCACTGTGTAAGTTTACCTTATAATTCTATTAGGCAATTCACAATAAAATTCTGGTTCCTGAACAGAAATATTAAGTTGAGAACAGTTAGAACAAAAATCTGAATCTGTAGTCAAGGCATTAACTATTTCACTGAAGTCTGGAATTCAAAGATGGATCTTTTCTGGTAGGACAGATCTGTACATTTCCTTCCAGGAAATTGGAACTAGATAAGAAGAGACAGAAAGATTACCTTCAAAAGACAAACAGCCAAACAGTCCACTAAAGGATACAGTAAAACCTCCATCTGACATGGCCTTTCCCTGTCATACATCTGTTGCAATATTTAGTGCAGTCACTAGCCACATGTGTCTACCAATGGCTATCATTTCTTCTTTCGAGCACTTCTGAAAGTAGAAACAGTCTTTCTGTATTCAAAAATATGGCAGTGCATAAGAACTGACTTCCCTTACACTTACTTGTAAATGTCTGTACTTTGATGTTTAGAAGTAGCTCGTTCTACATGAGAATATCAGCAGAACAGGAGTAGGCAAATTACTGCACCTGTTTATACCCCACCACACACTGGTTTTGCTCCCCAGAATGGAATCCATGCTGGGAGACATTTATCCGGTTTTCCTGAAGCCACTAAACTTAATGGCCAAAAGCAGTAACTGAGGCAGGGTAAACTGGTTAAAGCATGATGATAAAGTAGAGGAGGAATTAGGTTTGCTCAGCCCAGAGAAGGGAAGGTGCCAGGTGGCACACAACAGCGTGGTGATGCCTGTGAGGAGGTTATCACAAAACCCGAGTCAGTCTCTTCACACTGGTTTATGGCAGGAGTACAAATGGATATGAGGGAAACATTTCGTCATCAAGGCTGTCAAGCAGTGTAGCAAATTGCCCATAGCAGTCATGAAGTGTCTGGTCTTGAAGGTTTTCAAGACCTGATGTATAAAGTGCTGAGGAACTTTGTCTGACCTTGTGGCTGTTTTAACTTTGGCAGGACCTACTTAAGATCCCTCCCAGGCTGACTTATCCTGCATTATTGTGATTCTATCTTCTCAGTAGTTCACAATATTATCTAGTACTGCAATGTCAAAGAATAGTAGGGGGATGGCAGTGATAAAAAATTAAAGGGAAATAAATAGAGAGCTATGTGCACTTTATTATGAAACCAATTCTCCAGACATTTAAATTGTTAGAAACTTATCTTTTACTATCCTCTGATAGGCAAAGGTATCTTGGCTGAGAATTTAGCAAACATCATTAACTTGAACTGATAACTGGAAAGAAAACCTGCAGAGACACCTTATGAAATAATCCTGAAAAATTTCTGCATTTTACTTATGGAAGAAGCACATATTATTCACGTCTCTTGCCATCCTCAAGTCTTGTCCATTGTATCCCTTTATTTGTACCGGAGTGCATGTGTCCAAACAAGCTTATGCAGACAGAACTCCTTTCTGGCCTCTGACTCAAGAGAGTGGCTAAAAGCTATGAGAAAACATACCAATTAAAAACATTAAGAACTCAAAAGAGCATGCATAATAAGTATCACTTTCAAAGAGAGACGAGAGCAAAATTCCCCAGCCTAGTTACAGATGTAGACACCTCCCAATACTTCCCAAATCCTTGCATCTAGGGGCTTAACTATGGGTTCATATCTAATGTCATACAACCTAGCAGTACATTGAAGCTTAAAGGGTGAAGCATTTCAGTATCTTTCTAATGATGATTAATTCCTTTTGTATTCGAGTAACGTTAAACAGAACTAATTTAGTTAGCACGAATGTGGATAGACATCTAATTTCTGCTGCATTTCAGGAGAAACTATTGAAAGGAATAATTGTACAAAAATGAATAGCAGAGAGAAAGGAACTGAAAGTTTCCATGCCAGCCATAAACTGTACAATAAATAACATAATTCCATGACTATTTATTTGTTCAACTTTAATAAATGTTATATTCACTTTATGTACATATGGTATAGGAAACTAGTCCCGTGCCATGGGGAAGATACAACATGAAGTTAGTTTATATCTAGACACATGCTGTCATATTATTTCAGCCATGACAATCAATAAGAACTTCAGAGAAACATCTTAAAAACATCTATAGGATCAGCCATTTTTTCTTTAAATTGAGGATTTACTCTTCTTCCACAATAA
Source organism: Mohoua ochrocephala (assembly GCA_013398855.1). Classification (NCBI taxonomy): domain Eukaryota; kingdom Metazoa; phylum Chordata; class Aves; order Passeriformes; family Acanthizidae; genus Mohoua; species Mohoua ochrocephala. The sequence goes on from VZTA01004750.1 coordinate 56,068, forward strand.
TGCAGCAACTGTTACATAAGAAAAGCTCAGTATTTTATAGCCTTCCATGACAGAGTTCTTCAGAGAATGTTTTTCTAAGTATTTATTTTTTAGGAATTACTGCCTTCCTTCCTTTGCCTGTATTTTTTTTTTCTCCCAGACTTTGTGAGATCACCTAAGGCTGACCAACATCTGAGATTCTGTAGCAGTTTACTGCCAAGCAAAATCATCTTATTTTTGAAGCAAACCCCCCTGAGGTAACTTGGACTACTTTTCAAACTGTTAGCTGGAGCTGTAAAGTTATGAGACTCAAACCTTTGTAAACCACATCCCTATGTGGATGTTTAGTATTATCTGGAGTTCAATGACTCAGCCACAGATTAACCAGCTCGCTAAAGTTTCAAACTTCAGCTCCAGAAAGTTTATGCCAAAAGCCAAGCATACAGATTTTACCAAACTCTGAGTTCTTCATTTTGTGGATTTATCTATGAGGTGAACTTGACTGTGCAGAAGCAGACTCACATCTGTAATGTGAATAGATGATCAGGAAATTGGTCCCTAAAAATTATGATATTTTGGTATGGAATTTCTTACATTGCAAAAAAATATAAATTGGGTGGATTTACCTCACCTAGCTACAAGTGATTAATGACCAAATTCCTCATCTTCCCTAGAAATGATAAGCAACAGATTTGATGTAGAATATGTTCTTCCCTCAACTTTTAACAGAAAGGCAAAAAGCTTTCATGTGCATTAACTTTTTAACTTCACCTTGAAATGTTATTCAATAACTTCAGCCATGTTAGGGATTTCCAAATTTTCATCCTAATCATATTTTGTGATTTATGTTCCTAAAACTGAAGCTGTATCCAATTTTTTTTTTTTTATCTTCAGCTGTGGAGGACCATCCATATCATCCATATTCTGGATCATGTAAATTCTTTCAATAAATTCAGGGCTAAGAAAACAGCAGTCAGATTAAGACTTATCTTGAGGCATATATTGTATCTGTGTTTCTGTAGTTTTTAACATAAGAAAGTTTAAAAAACTCAAATATTGTGACAACCTTCCGGATTTAGAAAGAAGTTTAGTAATTCATGACAGCTTCTGAAAAGTCACTCCAAATCTCTCCAGATTTGGAAGTGTAACATTTACATTGTTGAGCCCTTCAGCATACTGCCTGCATCAATTTCTTAGACTTGGTTTTCAGTGTGATGGATTGCAAACATAAAGATGTCATTAGTTCAGTTTTACATGCTTTTAGACAAAAAAACCATGTGGATTTGTAAGAAAATTAAATATCACTTTGAACTTAAGGAGTCAAAATCTCACATTTCAGTGAACAAAAATTGAGCAAATTTATTTTAATGAACTGTGAACAGAAAGCTTGACCTTCTCCATGAAACAAAGCTTAGGAGAGAGAAAAGCTAGTTAATACAATGCATTTTATTGCATATGTTTTGCAGTGCTGATGACTTACTGCAACTCAGATATATTTTTTTACACATCCAGAATACTGAAGAGTAAAGAAAAAATCCTAATGCACTTTATTTCCTGTTCTTGCTGGTGACACAAGGATGTGTTTAATACACGGTGGAAAAAGAATACAATCAGCAGCTGATTTACCTGGGTAAAAAGCTTAGTGTGCAGGTAAATCCTTGAAGCATATACTACCCTCAAATGATAACAAGAAACTGGCTATTTTCATTACTGATATACCCAACTCCTTATCAGCACACCTTGTAGTTTACTCTCTCGTGCAGTTTACAAATCTCTAATCATCTGGCAAGGGCTGATTTCAGATGTGGTTACCAGTCTTGTAAATAATCTTAGTGCGGTGTGAGGCGGAAGGAAAGGGAAATTAAGACTCTGAGGGGCATCTTCTCAGATGGCAGCTTGCAATGACAGTTTGACAGATTTTCTGGTGTTGTGGAAGAATTATATGCAATAACTATATGAATTGCTCACTTTCCTCCAAGGATTATATATTTTTTAAAGCGTCATAAATACAAAGATGTGGGAAGCACGGCTAGGTAGAAAAATATAAAATTCTATTTTATTTCCCTTGCAACTCATTTGCATAACGTAATCTGGCGGGTTGTGTTTGTCAGTGGTGGGAAGACAGCTTAAACAAATGTTCAACATATGTATACCATCAGTAGCAAAAGGTCATGGTCTTAGCAGGCAGCTAAAAAAGTAAACAAAGGCCAGCATGTCTGCATTCTCCCTGCATCATATTGACAGCAAATAATAACTCCCTAACAGAATATCTGTCAACTTGGAAACATTTACTGAGCATTTTGTTCTGGCTGATATAGACTGTACAAGTAAGCGATTATACTGGGAGGCAGCTACTGCCATTTCAGAAAGTATCTTGAGATTACAGCAATTTCATATCACTGTAATTCAACAGCAACTGACTACTAACTAGCTAAGTGCCACAGACTCCATCCAGTATGACTGTTTCCATGGTAATTGGATACCCGGGCATTTCATTGAAACCTGTTTGCCAGAAATCGTTAAGGACTAGGAAGGAAATCCTCAGACTTTTCCTTTCTACAGACTGACTGGTAGGCACACTGAATAATTAGTTTTCGTGATTTCCAGCTGCATAGTATAAAACTCTGACTATTCACATCACAAAAGTGCGTTGATAACTTGTGTTCTGACTCCTTTTGTTCCTTTCATCCAGTGCCTACTGAAACACTCTAAGCTAAACCCCTCGTGTCCTTGCATAGACCTACACCAGTAAAAACACCTGTTTGACTCAAAGCAAGCAGAGTCTCATACAGGGAGTTATTTCACCTCTGATAGTGGTCAATGCATCTATTGAAGAATTTAATGAAGAATTTCAAATCCAGTGTCTTCCCACAAAAAGGCTTATTTAAAATGTGTTATCTTTTGTCAACTCTCCCTGATTTCTGGGTGTAAAACAACTTTGGTCTATGAGAACAGTTACAAAATGAGCTATAGGCGTATTGAGGACGAAACAAGGAACAGGATAAGGGAAAGAAGAAATGAACTGTCCACTGTCTTTGATAAACTGATAACAAGTGTTAGGACAATTATTTTCTGTGCCTGTTCTTACCCAGTCTTACTTCTAAATGATCTGCTTATGTGCCAGTAAGCAAAAAACAGGTCGGGTTTTTAATCTCATATTCCATCTGCTTCTGGAATTACTGCTAAGGGCAGGTGGCAAATGAGTTCTTTCTAATTTTCCAATCTTCTCCATGGGACGAATTCTGCCTCCTTGTTCAGGCTCAGTAGTTCTTTACCAGCCCTTGGGATAGAGTAAGGAATAGCTCAAGCTGAGTGCATGTGACAGAACCCGACTCAGTATGAAATGAGGGCACATACGGTTTAATGTTACATGTGTGATGTGCTCAATTTATTATGAGACAGTGATTTCTGAGTTGGAAGGTTTCAGTACAATAAACCAGGGTATGACATAAGGGCATTTGCTTTATGACCAGTCTTTTTAGTGGCATGTTTACATGCAGTTGTTTCTCCACTTGTTAATATAATTGTGTTTTGCTGAATATAATGCTTTGAAAGAATTTCAAGAATGATTTCTTTTATCACAGTGTCAGGTTCTAACCAAGGAAAGAAGTGACCAGTAACCATAAAAAAAAGTGACAAGTCAAGGCCTATATCCATCAATCTAATTTGTGAATGCCAGGATTTTTACTGTCATTTCAAAGAAAATCAAAACCAGGTGTATATCTGATTAATTCTTACATCTTCAGATACACATTAATACATATACATGGGTATAACATTGATATATATACTCACATGTATATATTCATGCATATAAGCATGATGTAAGTGCATATAAATTCTCTGACAAAGAGGAGACAAGTGATTTTTCAAGAGACTTATTTGACATAACAATAATTCATTGATCTCTCTGCCTTATTGGGGGCTGATAATAGAATAGCCCAAGGGGAAGAATCCACGCCAGAATCCTGGATCAAAGGGTTTACCTCTTTGCTCACATAGGTGCTGAATCCATGGCTTATTTCCAAGTAAAAGTGCCTGCAGCAACATTTGCTAATTACAGGTTGTGTTCTACTGTTTTCAAACAGGGTGAAAGTGACAGAAGTTTAACTGTAAATAATTACACACTTGAGTAAGTATGTGATTAGCCCTATTTGTTGTGGTTGGGACTAGAGTGACAGGACAAGAATGGAGTGATTGCATTATTTACAGCTTAATTGTAGACAAGTAATTACTTACGTAAGCTGGTGCTGTGGGGTCAGGGAATACATGCCTGAGAACATCTAGGGTTTGAATGGAAACTTCAGAAAGTGGGTTTCCAAATGATGTAGCAGAAGTGAAAATTCTATGCATTTATCTAATTATGGAGGGAGGTCCTTGAATTAAATGCCTTGGAATGTTAAATGTCTTGTTCTCTTGAAACCAAGGATTAGATGTACTATTTAAACCAGCGCTTCCAGGCTAATAAATCACAGATGCCACCTAGTGGCTCTTGCTATCTAGTGACTCATTGCATCCTCAAAAAAAAAAAAAGGTGGTAAAAAAACCCAGTACACCCCATGTTATTTCCATGAATGTGCATATGGTTGATGAGATTATCTGTGAACACATTTTTCCACCTAGTTCCCAGCCACATTTTATTTGCATTGGATCAGTTTGTGAAAACGTTACTCATATTGGCAAGTAGCAGTGAATAATCCTATTAAAATGTAGTTAAACTCCCTGCTTTGGAACTGTATTTTAACTATGTGCTCTCCTTGCCAAGTTAAAGAGGGTTCGGATTTACAAAAGATGTTAAATCAGTAATAAGGTTAGCTAAGTTAGTTAAATTAGCTAAACATGCCAGTAAATTACCCTGTCTGTCCATCCAACTAAATAAATGCTTCATTTTTGACTCGTGTGTTCCTTTTCCAAAATGACAGTATTCCAAAATCAGAATCAGGGAAAAGAAAGAAAAGAAAGAAAAGAAAGAAAGAAAAGAAAGAAAGAAAAGAAAGAGAGA
>VZTA01004750.1:65053-82614 GCA_013398855.1 Mohoua ochrocephala
ACACAAATATCTATATAATTCTCTTCAATATTCAACTATATACTATGGTACTGTATACATTCAATTCAAATATGAAATTCAAAGTTTTTTCTACTGGTCTAAAGACATGGTAACACTCCACAAGTGGAATTGTAAGAGAACAATGCATATAGGCCAGGCACAGACTGAAATAAGTTGGAAGAGAAGCGACAGTTGTCAATATATTCATCAGTACTATCACATGAAAAGGAATCAAAATGCAGTCACAGAGAAGAATCTACTTTAAGGTAGACAAATTCCTACTTCTTTTGCATGCCATAATGAAAACAGAACTGTAGGGGTCATATCAGGGACTTCATTCTAAAAATAAACCACTTTAATTATGGAATATTCACAAGTATCTTAGCATAAGCTTCACCCATCTGCAATCAGATTTAACCTCTTCTAAAAAGGAGTTGTCAAAGTATATAGCTAATATCTATTTTATATATTACTTCTTTAGTAAATCCATTAATTTTATTTTGCTGGAGGGAGAAATTTTACTCTTAAGAGCTGATTACAGATACCAAAGAATGACATCTAATTTTTTTTTTTTGGTGGGTTTTCTGAGAAAAGTAGCTTATAATGTAAGAAGCATCAGACTGGAAATTAGTTTTTTGCTGGTTGCCTAATACCATTCCCAGGGTGACATCCTTCTCATGCTTGTGGCAGTGGTTATATTTCACTCCTTGTTGCTTTCCAGTGCTAACAGTGAATAAATGAAAACGCTTTTTCCCTGGTCATTCCCCTAAATGTGCTCATGGCCTTTGCTTATCTAGCATGTATAGGCAAGTTGACACTTTTCCCAGCATAAAGAGCGTAGAAATGCTGGCAGCTATAGAGCTCTGGCACAAACAGCCAAGCTGATTCTCACAAACGGACACACAAGTGCTTAGGTCTCTGTTAGGGATCCTAAATCCCAGAAAGTATGCCAAACAGCTGCTCTGCTATTGTCCCAACTTTGCCTTCACTGGGCAATAAAATGAGTATTATTTGCCTTTGGTAATCACTATTTATTTCTGCTTCGCGTTGATACAAACATTGAAAATGGCTGGTCACAAAAAACCTCATGATCCAGCTGCCAAATGATCACATGGATACATCTGAGGCACCTTGCAGATTAAAGCACCAGGCACAATAAAGACACATATGGTGCACAGGAACAGGACCTGGACTGTACGTGACAGTTAATTGAATGAAGATTGCAAATCTGGCCCTGGGATGGCATTCAAAATATATGGAAATATCCAATCAAACGCCGTGAAATCTCCAGAGCTGATGATGACTCAATGTGTTCTAAGCACTGGCACTGGAAAAAAAAACTAGCAGAACTTGTAGAAGTCATTATCCTTTCTGTCTCTTCCTGCTGGCTCTGGGAAGCACAATACAAGTTATGCTTATTTTACATGTTTAGCATTTTCAGATATCTCTCTCCCCTGTATTAGGAGAGGTACTTTTTGAGCCTGAGTGAAGGGTAAGAAAGTTCTGACTAGATTATTTACTGGAGTGTTAGGATAGATAACTTTTTTTTTGGCACAATTATATTATGGGCTTCGTAATTATATTTTTCCTGCCAAACATTTCTCTGTTCAACTCTTAAATACTCTTCTGGTAATTTTTCGGATTTTGCTATTTAGGGGTAATTCAAGTAATCTACTTTTTCAGAGATGTGTATTGACAGGACTTTACACAATATAATCATGCTTTTTATTTTAACAGTCCTTCTTTCTACTCTGGTTATTGTTTTCTACATCTGTGTGATTTGTGGTCCTTTGCTTTCTTTTTGATGGAACACATATCTCATTTCAGATTGTTCCGTTTATTGTTCTCTCAGGCTGTTGCCAAAATATTTTTATACAACAGTTAGAAAATTCTATATAATGCAAAACAAGTAAAGAACCACATGGTAAAATGTTAATCCAGGATTCTTAAAAGCCATATTCCGTTTACTCTTAGTTATAAACATCTTATATGACCTTATCTTACCCTGAGATTAGCTCAGTTGGTTAGAGCATGGTGCTAATAACACCAAAGTTCTGAGTTCATTTCCTTTAAGAGTTGGACTTGATGATCCTTGTGGGTCACTTTCAACCCAGAATATTCTGTGATTCTGTAATCTGCAGCAATAAAAAGACAAAAAAAAGAGCAAATACAGAATGTTTTCTCTGTTATGTGGGCACCCCCATTACTGAACTAAGATGATCCTGGCATCTTCATGATCAAGTGGAGTCTGCTGGCTGTGCAAGCTTACCTGGGCCGCAGGGTTCACACCTTTAGACTTCATGTGAGACTGGCCAGTTGGCCAAGGAGGATCATCAGAAGTGATGCTCTTGGAGCTGCTACACCAGGATAACCTGATCCTGGTCCTTAAAGGAGCCCTCACAGAGAGGGGACAAATACATGGCAGAGGCGAAGCCAGTGTGTAATCCTCACTATAGCCTGTCAATTTTACTTTTAGTGATATTAGAAATCTGCTTTTAAATCCCTGGTCAGTTTTAAGTAGATCAGCTGGACAATTTTCCTTCATCTCCCCTTTTTATCTTATTTTCACTGTATCTAAATGTGATACAAAACTGGAAGTTTTCTGTCCTACTGCATAATTGCTTACTCAATTCTGCAAGAACTGCAAAAATTCTACTTTCCTAGAAACAGAGGCTTTGGGGGATTTTTCATAATTAAGGACATTTGATCTATCATTTTTTTTCATGACCCTTAAATAAAGTAAGTACAATACAGGTAATAGGGGGCAGAGGTGGTTTTGGTTTTTTTTTCCCAAAGGAAATTAATTATTCCAAATCTTATTTTCATCCTGAATTAGAATGACATGGCAAAGCATCAAATTATTCGTGCACTGGAAGCTTAAAAGGCTTTTCTTTAAGCAACATTCTAATTTTAGTTTTTATAATCATGCCTGCTAACATATTGCAATTAAATAACTGTGGGCCAACTGTCTGGGACACCCTGGACGGAAGGATGCTGCATGCACATACTCTGAGGTGCACAGGACTAACTGCTGCTTTTCTGGGATATCCAGCTCTCCAGCAGCTCAGTCTTACTTACCGTCCCCATTCCATCAGGGATCTGACTGGGAGTCGTGGGGTAGGAAGGAAGATTCATGGATATGACTATTGCTATTACAGTGTTTTCTTTTAATTCATCAAGCTACTGTTGGATGCTTGCTTTTTTCTCAGTTTGATACAAACCTGAATGCCACAGGGATTTATTATAATTCCATATGCACTGTGAACTCCAAATGTGGGGTAAGCTAAATCATAGTATAATCTGCCCTAGGAGATTTAGTCACGCATTCAGAAGGGAAACTGAATTATTTTATGGGAGATATAATTAAATCAGTGATTCCTCTCTGTAGAAAAGCTCTATGAGCCATCCTAAAAAATGCTGTTACAAGCTTCCTTAGGGACTAACACAGGGACAAACAAATATTGAAAGAGTTTTTGATTTTATTTTGCAAATGAAAATGTCAAGAATCAGATCTACTTGCACCAAGAAAATATATTATATTTAAAATTACCTAAAACAAATTTGAATGCTGTGGTAAAATTGAAATTCTAACAGAGAAAACTTTTCATTATAAAAATTTTGAGCAGATATTGTTCAAAAATTCCACAATTTTGTTTTGACATTTCAAATCACGGTAAACTATCAATGCTTTTAGTGAACTACTCTGGTAGTAGCAATGTCAAAAAGAGCATATTAACAGATAAACTACTCTTAGGTCTCATTCTGTTCTTCATGAGATTGATGAAGCGTTACTAATGATTTTCCCCAGCTTTTACAATTAACACTGTTCCTCAAGTTGGCTCAGCTTAGAGAAAGTAAAGACATTTCTCATATTGTATCTCCTTGGTGATATAAACTGGCAGAAGAGGTAGCAGCATGACTTAAACATGTTGCTGTTAAATACCCAAATCTTTAGCTACAAATTAGTCAGAGTTGATATGAACATCATGAAATCACTTGTCTTCAGAATTCCACTGCATTATGTTGGGGTAAGAAATCTTCATGTGGATACTGTGAGTAAGGAATGGTTCCTTACTCACACTATGTCATGATATTCCTATTATTTCTCTGAATTACACCCATACATTCACCATTGCCATTGCCATTCTTCTACTGCCATATTATTCTTTTACAGTATAAAAGTAGTAATTGCTGAAAAGTAAAGTAATTGTGCTTGAAATTCAAAAAGAGGGACTGCATTATGAAAACTGATGGAAAAGGACTACAAATGAAAATAGTGCTAAAGTGCATTAACAATTAAGGGACGCAGTGAAAGTGGAATCTATGCATATGCAACAGCATACAAATCTGTCCCAGAAGTGTCTCCAAAAATTCAGAGTCAGGCAACACAGCTGGAAGAACAGAGTTGAGTTAGAAAGCGAAGACGGAAAGAAGAGGGAGGTATGACAGCTGAAATAGGTGAGACGTGTTAGAAGAAGAAAGTAAGCAGTAGGTTTTGAAGTAAGCAGCAGGTTTTTCATTGAGGAAGAATTAGTTAATGAAGAGGAGATGGCTGCAGAGGACAGAATCATTGAGTTCCTCACAATTCAAGAATATTTAATATTCCAAACTTTATTGCTTTCCTGATTTTTTGAATCCTACACCTGCTTTCAATTCCTTTCACATTGCTGCCATATTCTAAATAACAAGGGATTTTTATCCTTTAAAAAAGCAGCAGACTCTACTGTTTGTTGCACAGTACATAAGATATCATTGTGTCAGGATTATGATAAGGGGCTGACTTGATTTATGTAAAAATAACGTGGGGTTTTTTTACACCAAGAAAGCACTTGAGAGCAACAGATAGATGAGGACCCACAGTCAGCAAGATAATGAACTATTTTCTATGAGTCTTTGGCAGTTTGAGGCACACACTACAGAAATGATTTTTCATGCAGAATTCTTTAAAACTATTGTGCAATGTACCATCTGCCCTAGAGTTCTATTTGTAGATCACTTTTTGATCTTTACAAAACATCTGGTAGCATCACTGTCCTTTTGCAAATAGTTTTATTTTAATTCAGACTTTTTCAACAGAGAGAGCTGGTTACAAGGACATGTATACTCACATACATAGCTATTTCCTTTTAGTGGCCTCCACCCCATATGTTAATTGATACTCTAAAGAAAGGGCACTTAAAACACATGCACAAGAGATAAGCATAGATATCTCTGTCCTTAGCTTTCCTTCCCAAGTAATTAATACCAAGATCAACAAAGTTAAGCTGGGGGGCATCATGGTTCTTAGCTTTCTAACTTATAGACTGATGGCCTTCAAGATTTTTGTAAGTTTCTCAGCAAAATAAGTAAGAGAGAAGCATTTAGTTTGTCCCTGCATTACTCTGTGATTACTCTGTGATGGAAGGTCTCTGATCTTTAGCCACATGGGAGCTGCATTACTCAGTGTTTCTCGCTGAGCACTCTAAGAGCATTGGACAAAATCATCAGGCACCTGCCCAGGACAAATGAAAGGTACATTTCACACAATGCTTAACTAAACTGTAGAAATCATAAGCACAGACTGTTGTAAATGATGTATCATAAGGATTCAAAGTGATTAGATGTTCCAGTAGGAGCTGGCTAACACGAAGTCCTGGGTATTCTGCAGAAACAAACTTGCCCTTGATAAACCTCCTCCACCAAATGACTATTAGGCATTTTGGAGTCAGGAGAGAGGGCTAACAGCATTTTTTACATCATCATGGTCATTCCTAGGACAGGTTCCATGCTCATTAACTGGTGTGCAGAATAAATTCTTCCACTTTCTAATGTGTGCGATCTCTTGATGACCATGACAAGCAGAACAGATTTTGGTGCAGTTTATAAATCACTTGAGCATTCCTAGCATTCTCGGGTTGCATTATCACTTCATTTACTCCTAATATTAAAATACGCATTCTACTAAAATTTCAGGCACAGTTGTTTTTCATACGGCGTATTTTGCCTTTTTTTTCTTTTAAAAAGCCAGCTGTCTATCAGTTTCAGATAACCCTTTTAAGTATAACAAGAATATTAGAGAACTTTGAAGACTTGAAAGAACTGCTTGTTGCTGTCCTATAAAAACCTGATCATTTCAGTACACTGACACAGCATTTTTTTACCACACTTAATATTTGCATCATTAAATCTTAACATTCATTCAAATACATAATTTAATACACGTTTTTTCACATGTGTAGTGTTTCTATTTGACTCAAAGTAATTTCAGACTTCAGAAGCAGAGTGAACACAACTCCTTGGTGGTTCAGACCCAGGGATGCAATTGTTTCACTTCGATTCATTTGCACATTCTTATGTCAGGTCTATCATTAATCTGTACATGCTCTTAAAAAAAAAGGGGCCACATTCCCTGTGTTCACAGAATCACAGAATGAGGTTGGAATGCCTTCCAACCTCTTTTTGAACTTCAAAGGCTCCTCTCAGCCCATTTTTACAGCTTGTGAAAGTCCTTCTGAATGGCAGCATGACCATCAGAGGCCTCAGCCACTCCTTTTTTTGTGTCATTGGCAAACTTGCTGCAGGCACATGCTGCCCCATTAGTCAGATTGTTAATGAAGATACTAACCAGAATTTGACTCAAAATTGACGCCTGAGGTAAACTGCAAGTGATTGGCCTACAATGAGATTTCAAACACTGATCACTACCCTCTGAGCCCGGCCATTCAGCCAATTTTCAATCCAGCTCATTGTTTGCCCATCCAGACCAAACTTCTTCATGAAGATCTTAGAAGAAACAGTCTTGAAAGCCATGTTGAAGTCTACTCTCTCCTCACTTACCAAGCCAGTAATTCAGTCATAGAAGGTTATCAAATTGGTTAAACATGACATTCCCTTGGTGAATCCATGATGAAGACTCCTACTGATTTTCATGTCATTTATATGTCTGGAAAGAGGTTTCAGGATTAGCTCCTCCATTACCTTCCTAGAGATGGAGGTGAAGTTGACCAGCCTGTTCTCCTTGACCTTGAAAGTAGGAGTGACATTTATTTTCCCCCAGGAAAAGGGCACTTCTCCCAGTCACCACAATTTCAATCAAATATTTTTAAGAGGGACCTTACAATGACAACTGCCAGTGACTTCAGCACTGGTAGGAGTATCCTATTAGGGCATATGGGATGTCCAGGTTGCTTAAGTGTTCCATGACCTGGGAATTGGTTGTCCACCAATGATTTTCATCAATGTTATATCTTTCTTGCTTCTGCCTTTCCCTCAGGTCTCTGGGACCTGAGATTCCAGAAGGATGGGCTTGCTAGTAAAGACTGAGGCAAAGAAGGCACTCGGCTTCAGCTTTTTCTATGTCCTGTGTAAGTGAGTCTCCTGACTCATTTAACATCAGGCACACCTTTTTCCTAGCCTTCTTATTATTACCTAAGGACATATAGAAACCTTTGTTTTCTTTGACATCTCTAGCCAGATTAAATTCCCGTTGGGATTTGGCTTTCCTAATATCATCACACCATGTCTCTGTACTGTTCCTAAATTACCCTCCAGGCATTTTTGACTGACTTCCTCTTAATTGGAATGGAACTTCTTTCAGCTTGAAGGAGGTGATCTTTGAATATTAACCAACTTTCTCGTGCCCTACTTTTTTCCGGGACTCTATCCCACGCCATTCTACCAAACAGATCCTTGAAAAGACCAAAATCCTCTCTCCTGAAGTCTAAGGTTGTAAGCTTGCTTTTCCCGTCCACTCTCCCCTCATGATCCTGAATTCCACTGTCTCATGCTTATTGCTACCAAGGTTACCTTTGACCTTGGTACCTGTACATGCTCACATCCCAAATGAGCCCTTCATTGTTGCTGAGCTTGAGGTCCAGCCGAGCACCTCTCCTTGTTGGCTCCTGTGTCATCTGGGTGAGGAAGTTGTCATTGATGCACACCAGGAGCCTCCTGGTTTACTCATGTACCGTGTGACAGTCCATCCCAGGAGACAGACGAGGGTAACCCAGCTTCTTGTTAATAGATCCCTGGGGGAAGATTAGAGTGAAATGACACAGAATGATCAGTGTTTGTAAATATATATACATAGGGTTTATTTTAGAACAATTTAGTTGCAAAGAAAAACAAGTATGCAACCATTTTGATTATTATTGTCCATAGTTATATCATAATATGAAAGCACTGCAATATGAAAGGGCAAAAATATCACTCAGGGACATGTATAAGGGAGAATAGAGAGAGAAAAGAGAGAAAAAGGATAAGAGTGTGAAAGTCTCACCACCTGTCGACCTGTGATGAGTTGTCTTCTGGTCTCAGTTTTTCAGAGGTGTGGGAAAACATGAAATGGCCACAAAACACAAAGCCCAAGGGGTTACGATACACTCGAGCTAGGTGGGACAGCCCAGGTACCTCTCCTGTGGAGGAGCTTTCATCCTCTGGTGGAAGGACTCATATCTGAGTCTGGAGGCACTTCAGGGGTCTTCGATGGTTTATGACACCTTCTGAAACATGGCAGTTGTCTCCTCTCATGTCAGCACAGTAGGGCTAGGAATGCCCCATCAGACCTTCCCTGGGGGAGGGGAGGAGGGGGAGTTTTACAACTCAGTGGTTTGTGTAAGGGAGGACAAGTTAACATAAGAAGAGGCACCATCCTATCTCCACAGGATTTGTCTCTTATCTCACTCCTAGCCCATCATTCACCCTGTGTCTTACCAGATCACAGATTAGCCCTTACACCTCCTCCAAAAGCCACCCCTCCTCCATCTCCAAACCTGGCTTCAACAAAGCACCCTGGTGCCTCCACAAGTGGGGAATGTTTTGAGTCATTAACCCATAACAGTCCAGTCTCTCACACCCTGTGTTTTCCCTTTAGCAAATAACAGGTTGATTGAAGACCCCTATGAGGACAAGGGCCTGCAAATGTGAGAATACTCCTATCTGCTCTGTATAGGGTGTCTATATCTACTTGATCCTTCTGGTCTGGCAGCCTGTATCAGATACCCACTACTCTCTGATGTTCACCCATCAGTTCTTAGCTGGCTCATCACCATCCCCAGGCAGAGCTCCAAATATTCTGTCTCGTATAAAGAGCTGCTCCACCTTGTCTTCCCAGCCCGTCTTTCCTAAGGAGCCTGTATCTCTCATTGCAACACTTCAGTCAAGGGATCCGTGGCACCATGTCTTTGTGATCCCAACTGGATCATAGCCCTGGAACTGTACACAGATCTCTGATTTATGTTCATGCCTCATGTTGTGAACATAAGTGTGTGTGTACATCAGGATGTTACAAGGCAACATTCATTGTACCAAATATCTCTACTTATAAAGGTCCAGCTACCTTCACAGTAAACAGATAAAACTAATGCTTATTTTTTACTGGTGTTGCTGAAACACCATTTTTTGGACCTTGTAGAGGTTTACACCTTTATCTTGTTTTGTTGATGAATACAACCAGTGCAGGTAGCTTGGTTTGCAAGCTGCAGTATGAGCTGCAGTGTGAGCTGCTGGGTGACGAGAGCCCGAGGCAAGAGGCCGTGACCTGCCAACCCTTTGCACAGCAAAGAGCACAGGGACCTCTGGCCCAGCCAGGGGACTGGACATGGCAGGTGGCCTTGCTCCCCAGACTTTCTCACTCAGACTGTGATGGTATAAAAGCCCAAGGGTTCCTTTGTTCTGGGTCCCTCTTTGGAGGCACCAGGTCAAGCTTTGTTTTGTTATTTGGTTATAGCATCATGATTAAATTATTTGAAGGATCTGGATGTCTGAGTCTGCAATGGGAAGCCTGGGACTGAGCAGTTGAGGAAACCTGGTGTGACTGTGTGAGTGTGGGAAGTGTAGCTGTGAAGGGGCCTCGGTCTCAGCTCAGGTGGTGCAAGAGTGACTGCGCCAGAGGGCCCCTGGATGGTTGGACAGGAAGTTTCTTTAAAAGTTTTATCTTCACCCATAAATCATTTCTGTGCTAAACTGTTGTTAACCTGTTTTTGCGTTCCTTTCCCATGAAAAGGTGCTTAAGTTTAAGTAGAGTGCAGCAAAGAAGAACCCATTCTAGTGCCAAGACAACTTGAAAAGGTAAGATGTGAGCAAGGGCACACAGAGGTTTTTAAAATGTTTGTTACTATCTTAAAAAATTCTCCAATTTTGCCCATAAAGAAAAAAATAAAGGGATCGTCTCCATCTTTTATCACTGAAAACTGTCAGACATATGTCCATAGAAACAAACAGTGTTTTCTTAGGCCTCGAATATTTTAATATTATAAAGCAGAGAATGATCATATTTACACCAAATCCTTTTTTTTTCAGTAATTTTGCTCCTTAATACTTTTCAGTTGCAATCATCCATGCTGCTCATAGACTAATCTGAATGTTTGGCTATGAAGCAATACAAATAAGAACAGAGTTTTATTTACTGTTATTCTCATTCCTGTGTGGTCCTTTTAAAGGACTGAACCTTCTGGGAAGGACGTTGAGGCATTTCCTTCATAACTGAACACTTTCCTTGAGAGGTTTCTCCCCAAAAATCTCAGCATCAGGTTGCCTCACAGCCCTTTTTGTTCTTAATATCATGAGGTACGGCTGTACATGGAAATCTCCACTGTTATTAGGTGAGAAGGCTGCATCCCTTTCCCTGGCTTTAGGTGCTGTGATATTGTATTGCTCATTAATTAGTTATTAGGCATATTGTTATAGATGACTTTATGAAGGGATGAAAACAGTTTTTGCAAAGCAATACAATTTGTTCCACACATGGCAGTCCGCCTTCCAATGAAGTCTGGAATCACATTTCTTCTCATTTTGAAGTCATACTGGGAGATTTTACAGGTGTTAGAACTTCACTTTCAGACCTCTCTGTGCTCTCGTTTAAGATGCCTTTGGGATTATCTCTTCTCATGAAATCCTGACTCCTGACAACAGGTACATTCAAATGGAAAAGAAATTTCATCTGCTTCAGGAATAAATCCCATACGTATTCAAAAGAAAGCTTTCTCTGAGCCTATCAATCAGCAAGTCATGTAGGAAACAATTCAGACATCACTAAATAAACATGATGACTTGCTCTTTGCTGAAAGCATTGATGTTGAATATTCAATATGTAACGACATAAGAGAAAAATATTTGTTTCGTCTGATTTATACACATGTAACCTGAATCTCTCCCAGAAAGAAAAGTGAGCTACATATTGTTTTATAGTGACACTTAGATATAACATATGTATATGTCTTTTGGAAGCATCTTGAAAAGCAGAGGAATTGTGGGAAAGTGAGAAACAAGCCTTGTGTTGCTTGTTCCAATGCTAGGCTCAAAAGACATTATAGCAAAGAACTGTAGAGAGCCAGTGCACTTTCATTTAAAGCAGTTAGTACAACCTTTTCCCCCGCCTCAGTTTTGTGAGGTTTCATGGTGCAGGAGGGGGTGGTTCTTCATCAAGTTGAAAGAAAGAATGGGATCACCAAGAGTTCACAGGAACTTCAATTTCAGAAAATAACCTAAAAAAACTTTTCTCACATTATATGGTTTTTACTGATATTTCTGTTTCCTTTATATTCTAGGACAGCATTTTGTTTCTCACTGGCTTACACACTGTTCTGAAAGAAGACAGAAGGACAAAAGACCCTCAGAATATTCCTCCTTTTAAGGAAAAAAAGTTGTTTTGGAGTATCAGACATGTGCATAAGACAATGCAGATCACCAATTTCTATCTCAGAAACAAAAATGTGCATGCGTGCATGAGTGCAGTGATATTATATCTAACAGAAACATAGAGAACAGAGATGATCAATTTGTGGATTAAACAGAATAGCTTCATTTTTCTTAGGTTTATCACTTAGAGAGAATCAAAAATTGAAAAATAATAAGTATCCTAAATAATAAGTAACCTAAAACTTCTTGTTTATGGCAATATTTTGCCACTAAAATTTCAGTTGTTTGACAGCTCCAATGACTCATGCCCACATCCAGTGGACTACAGCCATGCTCACCCAGTGTGCCATCCTATCCAAGAAGAACAGGATACCTGAAAAAAGCACATTCTTGAACTTGAGTGAGGGCATCTGGGTTCCAGGAGTGGAGAACTATATTGGCCATGACTCTATAGTATTCTCGAAACATAATTTTAAGGCATAGTGGTCCACATCTAGTGCCAAAAAAATAGTTCCGTACGGAACCCTATTTGTTGTATATAAAATCTACAACAAAATCTTTCTTTGACTTTACTTGACTTTGGCTGTTTCCTTTAACAACTGTGAGAAATGGACACATACTTACAAACCAATTAGATCACATGGGAGAGGTATGGGAAACACAAATAAAAGCTCTCTGACTAGATGTCAATACCTGAATTAAATTGCTTAGAAAAAAATTGAGCATTTCAATCACCGAGGTTTTTTTGGTTTGGTTTTTTTTTTAGGAAAGAGTTAGTTAGACTTCAAGTGATTCCCTTAAAGATGTTTAACTAAGCAGTATTGAATGCCATTCTAACAGTCCCTCACCTATTTAGAGAAGGAACAAGGTTAAGGAAGCTATTGCTTATACGTCTTGGCTGTGAACTGTGAGCATTTGGCTGAGACTCAAGTGACCCTATGAGCCTGACTAATTCTCAAAATTCAGACCTTTGAGCAGTCCTCCTCTCCTTTGTCCACAGAAGAATATTTTATTTACCTAGATCATATTACAGACATTGCATATAGCAGAGTGACTGACGTATGGAACTGTCCTACTAAACGATGAAATTAGTACATGTAAGAGATCCGTAGACTTTGGCTACACAGCTGGCCAAGCAGTAGCAGAAAACTTCCTTTTGAGGAAGCAAGAGAAGTGACAGGACCAGAGGTAAGCTGGTTTTTAACCAGAGGTAAGCAGCAGAGCCTTGTGATATAATATACTACAAGGTACCTAAATTGTCAAAGTCATAATTGAATCTTCTGTTGTCCTGGCATCTAGGTGCAACGACAATTTTTTTTACTGAGAGAATAATTATAAAATCATGTTAGAATACATATCTAATACAAGGACCTTCAGTTTCTTTGCTGCTTTTCCTTATATATAGGGTATGTGTGCCTACACTTCTGGAAAAGTACCAGCTGTTCCAAGCACGTTTGGCCAGAATATCAGTGAAATAAGGAGAATAAGATAAGAAACTCAGATAAGAAACTCATAATTCAACTTCTACTAAATGTTTTGAGGAAGGATTTTAAAAAAATTGTTGTTTTTGTTGTTTGGTTCTTTTGATGCTTTGTTTTCGTATGTAATAATGTGAAAATGATGATGTTTTTTGCTGCTGAAACAACCTTGGTTGTATACAAATACAACCTAGAACATTCATCAAATATTTGTGTTTTCCATACCAAAGCCTCAGCTAGATATTAAATGTGTTTATATTGGTTCAAATCTATAGAAATATTTTTAAATTATGTAATATTCAATTTAATATTTTATTAGTATATTTCTAATATTAATAAAGGGTTTTTTTGAATATACCATATGTTTATACCTGTCAATGCCAATGTTCTCAAAATCTATTTTATTGTAATAAAAAAAGTATTATAATGTAACTCTTTTGTCACATGATTTTATGTCTCATTTTACTAGATTATTAAAAAACCGAACTTCTTTCCATATGTTATCTATAGAATCACCAGATAATGTTTGCTATAAAAGGAATTCCTCTTAAGAGGACGTAATGCAGAAAGCCTGTGTGCCATTGATGAAGTGGATTTAACCCCATAAAACTGGTATAAAGGGAGACACAAGAGTTCAGGAATGATCTCATAGGAGCTACTACAGACCTACTTTGAATATTTTTAAACCCTAAAGCAACACAATCATATACTTGGAGGGAAAATTTAATTTCTGCAGACTTCTTTACTTTGATTATTTCAACGAGTGCACTCAACTGTTAGAAAGATACCAATTTCAAAGGGAAAAGAGAAAGTTGGCAAAAAGGAAAATTCCCTCACGTTCAAATACAAATATACCAGCTTTTGGCAATATGTTTCTGCCATGCTGAGCTTTTCTTTATTACATATGGATATATGGAGATCAGGGAGTTTGATAGGAAGAAGTGTGGATTTTTCAGGAATTGCCATTAGAAGAGAGGACACAGGTTGACTGGAATTTAGGCTTTCTGTGTTGGACTAAGATTTAAATATCTGCCTAGAGAGAGGCCCTGCCAGAAAATTTTGTGTAAGTATGGTGACTTTCCAATTGGAGACAGCGTTTTGTCCCTGATGAAGCCTACAGAAACCGTTTACACTGCACCATTGGAAGAGATGTCACCTACACTTGGACAGTTCTGACATGATGGAGTCACGCAACAAAGGTGATCCTTTAAGTTGCTTAGGAATCATAGAATAGAATTGTTTTATGTTGGCTTTATTACTTAGGGTGGAGAATAGTTTCCTCTAGAGCTTTACATTTTGGCTTCTGCTTGTTTTGCACTTAGAACATACATCCCTTCCAAAAACAGATGTTCTGATCAGCACTCATTTGAACGAGATGTAGGTCCCTTGCTCATGGCTCACTGCATTTAGTTCAAAGCATAAACTTATTTTTGTAGAAAAGATTACACACACATACAGTGCTGTATATTTGTATTAAATTCAGAAGAATGTAAACATAATGTTTAGTGGGTTTTAACATTAGTTCCCTTTAAGTGGAATACTTAAAATGGCCATGGTTTGATTTTTGATATCAAAATGCAGGTAAATAATGTTCAAAACTCTCTCGAATCCCACTGCTCATTGGCACCAATGACTGCTCACTAGTGAGATGATAATATTTAGGTGTCAGCTGCCACACAAAACCAAAAATTAAAAGACCTTCAAATCTTTGGATATTTTTTGTTTTAAAAAATTTTAAATTTCAATTTGAAAGAAAATGGAGGCAGCTCATAGAGTTTTCACTCCTTGGCACTTCAAATGGTTTTGTTTGCATCTTTTCCCCGTTACACAAAAATATGATTGACTCTATGCCCAGCTTTGAGATGCTGCCATTAATATTGCACTTGACAGCTTTCTCTGCTAGGCCAAGACAATGACATTGGTCATGTTAATATATGAAAATAATTCACAGTCCGTGTGAAGCAGGGTCCTTACTGATACATCCGTGTATGATATTTGTGGTGGCATGGGGAAAAATCTTTAAATGATAATAGTGGATTTTTTTGCTTTTTTTTAAACAAACTAAGCTTGAGTGGAAGATCCCTTAAGATCAGTCTTTGTGTTAGTGCAAAGAATTACAGTAAAAAGTACATGTATCAACTTGTAGTCTCTCCAGATATCTGCACTGCTGAACCATCAAAGGTTAGACTTGCATTTTCCAGGAATCCTTACTGTGGCATCCTCTGGCTTTTATTCATCAGACCTTTGTTAACATTTTCAGGAGTTTTTCTATTTAGTTTGACTGTGAGTGGATGCATTATTGAATTATTAAAACGTTGTTCTTTTTTGAAGAGCAAGTTCTTGTTCGCTTTAGGTTAACATTACCCCAAGAGTAATAGTGCAAAAGTAATTATTAGGTTATTAATTTAACAGGTCTTTGTTTTAAATATAATCGAGTTCAATTTTGAGAATACAGCCACAGAGTTCGTACTTAATTTTACCACGGAAAAAACCCACCAACAAACCTCTTATAAATCACAGAAAGCATAAACGCCAGTGGCTTTATAAGAGCTAACATTTTATTGTTACTAACATTTCTAGATAAAAAAAAGTTTACAGATCAGTATGACTTCATAATGAAGTTTATACAGTTTTATATAAGATACATAGCCATATCTACAGGTGTGATAGATGGCAGTTCAGGCACCCTGGTTATTTGTGCAGTAGAAATGGAGAGAATTTATTGTGGATGAATTTATTCAGGGCTCCATGCTGTGACTTATACATTAATCATGAAGCATCATGCTTATGCAAATGTGCAGCAGCCTAATTAGGCATACAGAGTAGAACATTTGGAATAATGTTATGAGCTATTGGGCTTCTGAAATATGTTCCTCAGCCAAATTCTCAAAAGCAAAGTAGATCTGAGATGCCTTTTTACTTTTGAAAACAGGTGTACAATTGTCTTCTTAGTGCTTATTTCATGCCTTCAACTTTAAAATAAAGCTTGATTCCAGTTGGCATGACATTTTCCTAGTCACTGGAAAGTAGCTGTGGATATTCTGAATCACTGACAAGAAAACAAAATGTTCATTCAGAGCTCAGACATGCTGAGAATTTTGAGAATCCTATAATATTTTGACAAATTTTGTTGTTTGTTTTGAGCATTCTGTCTTCCGAAAATATTGAGGTTGAATTTGGCACTTTCTTTCTTCTTGTTACAATACGTGATTATCAAAATACCCTGATTTGCATTCTGAGAATTCAGTATCTTAAATGTAAATATGCAAAATATTAAGCATTCCACTTTAGAATACAAAGTTTTATTACACAAATTAATTCATAATCTTATCCAAAAGTTAGTCTTTAACAAAATTACCAGCATGTGCTTGCTACTTCCATGAGTGTTTGTTAGATTTTCTTCACATCTGTTAAAAAGTTAAGCAGCAACTTATTTACTTTTTGGTAGCTGCTGTAGAGGAAAAAAAATTAGTACTTACAAGCCAAGTCACTAGTCTTATGGCAAACACAGCACAGCACTAAACAATCCTAAAATAGTAATACCTTTCACAAAATAAGCTCGTTTTGTTTGCTGGAGTTTTAACATTTGATCTATGCATTCTTCATTTGTTCTCAGGTTAGTGTATAGATCAAATGCCGTCTATACATAATAGCAAACACACGGTGCCATTTCTGTGTACAAGAATAATTATGCCTGACAACAAAAGAAAATATCTGAAGACTGCCATAGAAAGAGGGAATGATGACCTTTAAATGAAGGTGGCCAATATACTTAGAAATATCTGAAGATGCTCCCTGCTTGTGGTGTCTCATGATGCATAGAGATTCCAGCAGAAATGGGTGTTCCAGCTGCAGTAGAGCATCAAATGGAAGATAAACAGTGAAAATTTCAGGTGGTAAGCAAAAGACTTGTCCTTTTTAAAAGATATGAGAAAGAGAAAGAGTATTCTCGAGAGTGTGAGATTTTGTGGTTTTTAAATTGCAGAAGACACATCATCTGAATCTCACATCACAGGATGATGAGGAAGCTGATAGTCTTCTTCCTGTCCAGCAGAGAATTATTGGAGCCACTTATGAGGAAAAGTATTCTGTATTTTGTTGTATTTTACGACCATATGAGCACTTTTTGTGAATGATCTTGTACTCTGGGAACACATAAAATGATAAGAAATTAATAATTTTTACTTACTGTTATTAATGATTAGTACATGCTCTTTATAGAAGGCCACGGGTTCATATCCCAAGTAGCTTCTGGATAGGAAGCTGAGAGAATGCAGACCTCAATATGTTAAGCAGTCTTCCTCTATCCTATCAAAATGAGTAAAACAGAAAGGATGAAATTCCAGAATTTTGAAGTCTACAAAACAATTTCTATCAACTTTATTCTTTAACTTAGATATTCAATGAGCTAAAGTTATTAAAATTGACTTCTGATTTGGCTAAGATCAGCATTTTTCTTTTTTTTTT
>VZTA01004751.1:8060-19186 GCA_013398855.1 Mohoua ochrocephala
GACCAGGAATAAGTCTGCTGAAACAGAAGAAGTTTAATAGTCTTTCAGGAGAGAGACAATAGATGAACATTAGTGCTTGACTAAAAGGAATAATACATATTAGAGGAGAAATTGAACCCTTGCTACTTTGAGAGAGTACAACCTGGGGACAAACTGAAGCCCCAGATTTTGAGAAAAGGTGAAACATACTGGTTATGAGTAATTTATCTCAAATTTCTTGCTCCCTGAACATCTCTTAATACTGGATTACAAGGTCTCATCTGACTTTTGGGTTGACTTGAACTCGCATCTACAAAATCTTCCTTTTGAAGGGACAGTTTTTCTCACTGAATCTCTGCGTGAATGTAGAGCTGTGACCCTGAGGAATGGTTTGTGGTATTGGGGTCTCAATGTCCGCTGTTGCTCGGTGTCACACAATAAATCACACAAAGATAAAGCACACACAGTCTCCACGGAGGTGGTTGGAGTCAGTCCTGCATAGGCTGGAAACCTTCTCATTTGAATTGGAAACAGAATCTGTTAGCTTCCTAAAAGGAAATTCTATGTGTAGACTTGGCCATTGAATGACTTCACTAAAATGCTAACTAATATAATCAGAAACATTTAGCTATAATTTTTGCAGAGACCATTGATAGTACAGGCTTCCCAACTCTAAATGTGTTTTGCATTTGTTTAAGGTTTGAAATAATTGGGCCTGGTCTTAATTGTGCCAGCGCAAAGAGTTGCAGAGTTGTTTTACTGCCTTAAAATACTTTTAAAGAAACTTAATTGTCTGATTGAGTTACTGTATATTCTTTAAACATACAAAGGGAAAGAGAATTAATCAATTACTTTCTTATAAATAAGGAGGAAAACTTGTTCATGGAAACTTTGTAATTGTTCTGGAGAAGCTTTTTTGAATGAGGTGCCAAGGATTCACATTTGCTGTGCACCAACCTGCTGTCCCACTGCTGAGTGCCAGATGAGGAAAGAGCAGGTCCTCTGAAGTCACTGATATCTCTACAGCTCAAATCCCAACCTTTCACAAAGTCATGAGAAAGACATCCGTTAGTGCCAGTTCTCTGTTTGCTTCTGATATTTATAACCTGAGAAAAAGTGCATTTTTAATTAAAAGCATTAGGCAGAAGGGCAACAAAAGAAGGGCCAAGAAGATGGGACCCTTGGAGGCAAGACTATCAATAGCTAGCAATCTACAATGTAGAGGAAAAAAGCTTGAAGGGGAATATGATTTGGGTTCACAAAGTCATTTATATACTGTGAGCTAAGCAGAGAATTGTTATTCAGCTGGTCATTCTGGATAAGAATCAGCAACGTCTATGAAGCTAGTATAAAGTTTTTTTAAAACAGGTTAAAAAGTGATTATTTTCTCAGCAGGTCAGGAAATTTTGGAGCCTGTTGTCCAAGGATGTTGTGGAGGAGAGCAGTAGAAGATGTTCAACACATTTATTAGAAAAAAACGGGTCCATAAATGGATTCCAAAATGACAGTGAAAGATGTTCCCTCTAATATCCCAAATGCATTGATCATGAATGCTGGAGAAGCACAAGTTAAGAGAATTGCATGAAGCAGTCAGCCTTGCAATCTCTTCTTAAATACCCCATATTGCTACTTTTTGAAGCAGAATACAATGCTGAGTGAACCACTAAACTAACCCAGTAGAGCACCTCCTGCATTCAATGGCCTTTGGGCATGACTGAAAGGGAACAAGTGGTGTGACAAGTGTTCTAAAACTGAACAGAAAGAGAAAAGTATTCCAGTTTCATAAATAATTGGAAAATCATAACCCCCGACGATGACAGTAAACTGTTTCTGCAACTGCTTGCCCCCTAGTCATGGTGTGATTCTTGGGGTATCTGCACAGGGCCTGGAATTGGACTCGATGATCCTTCATGGATTGTCCACTAAATCTGTTACTTGTAAAGTTTTGTAAAATTTTTAGATATGCATATCCAAAATGGATAAAACGTTCAAGAACTTTGCATCCTGAGGATTTTAAAACACTAAAAAATCCAACAAAAAACAAAAACAAAACAAAACTGAAAACAAACAAACAAACAAAAACAAACCAAAGCCCACTTTGTGATCACTTTGTGATGGTGGAGGAAGCCTACAGTAGGTCAGAAGAGCTGCATTTCCTGAAGAGATTTCAGCTTGAAAGTTTAGGTTTTCACAGAAAACTTCCTGAGACTGACTGAAAAAATGGAAAGAATGTTTGTCCATTTGAAGTAATCTTTTTCAGGCAGCTATCTAAGCAAAAAATATGATAAAGCTTGTCTGTAGGTGGGATTAGACCAAAGGACTTTCCCAGTCCTGGACCCACATCCATTTCACAAATCTATGTGTACAGTTTAGTGCTACAGGGAACGAAAAACTGTTTGCCCCTCCTGCACATTCATGTGGTGAAAATAGCAGACAAGGATTTCAATCCCTTTTAAGTTTTAAACATGCATGTTTCCAAGATAAGGAACATAAGGTTCACAAGTTGCATAAGACTTTCCAGGCAGGGGCCCTCATTGTTGGAGCAGAGCAGGATCCTGCCTGGGAGCACGGCTGTGTCCCAGAGCTGCTCTGGTGCTGGATGGATGCTTTGCTCACCCTGAGTATGAAACATGAAAGTTAACAGCACCTCTGAGCTTGCAGTTGGACCAGGGCTTGGATGCCATCATGCATCTGTCACTGAGGTCTGCAAAACTGCGGCAGATACAGCAACAACACAAATTATCACACATAACAAATTGGCTAAATGGAATAATAAGTCTACGAGATTTTTGTGAGCACAGAGAGTTGTTAGTCTCTATAATAATACCACCATTCCTGTAAACAGATTCACATCTTGCCCAAAATTCACCACTCTAAGTGTATTTCTCTAAGCCTTCCCCTCAAAACATTTATTTGAATGCCAGTGGTTCCATGGGATTCCTCATTTTTTTTTAATTTTATATTCATCATAACATCAGTCAATTAAAGAAACTTAGATAATGGCTTCTTTATCACCATTTCAAAATTCCCTTTCCATTGTCCTTTGTGGAACCATTTAGCCTGTGTCTCTGGTATTGTTTCTCTCTGTTCAGTCAGCTTATCCAATCTTGGCCATTTCCTCTGGTATAATCTTCCATGTTTGTGACTCTTGGGGGACCCGCCTTTCATTTTTATTGCCCCACCCACTGGAAAATTCTTTGCTTGTTATTTTATTTTAAAGCTTTCAAATTTTCAATAGTCTGACTTATTTCCTCTCCATCTATCAAGTGTTTTTCAAGTGTTGTGAAAGTAAAAAAAAAAAGAGACATGTATGAAAGAAATGGCAGTGTATTTATACTGATACTCTTAAATTTAGGTCTGCGTGGCAAAGACATCTGAGCTCCATAATGTGCAGAATAAAGGCCTTTGGAAAAAGGAATCCACTCCTTTCTTCATCATGGAAATACCAAGTCACTGTACATTCACAAGTGGGTTTTACTTCAAAGTTGCATGTCATGCAAAATAATGAGTTGTTAGCTATGACATTTAAGAAAAGGATTACTGCGAACTTATTTTAAAAGGTAATCTTATTTCTCTTACTCACGGTGACTCATTGGTTATGACATTTGAGTTAGAAACATACCATATAGAGATAAGTGCTCAGGGTGTTATTTGTAATCAGTGTCTGCCAAACACTGAGTAGCAGGAAACCAAGACAACGGAGGTTGTCTGCTATGCTTGGTTTGAGGGCACAGGACGAGAGTGCTTAGTTTTAATCTTTGACCTTTCAGTAGAGGATTATGAAACAGGCAACCAGATAAATATTATTTTGGAACAAACAAACTGAACCAAAAAAAAATAAGGTTTGCCCTTCCATTAGTAACTAAATTTTTGTACTTAAACCTATGTAAATTAGAGGTTCATTTTGTTTCACAGCAGAAAATAAACGAGACTTAAAATTTCAAGGAAGTTTATCAGGGATTTAGTATCTGGAAGAGGAATGACCTTTTTTTAATACTGTCAACGTCTAAAATAAATATGGAGGAGGAAAAAAGTAGTCAGTACCTGAAGATGAATGTTGTGGGGATATGATCTGGGGAAGAAAGAACAGTGTATCACTACATAAAAACACAATAGCTACTAAATGCAAACTGCTTGTGAGACAAATGGGCATCATCCTGATCAACATCACATAATGTTATGAAGCCTGCATGTGACTGAGGCAGCAATGGTGTGAAACAGACAAGGAACAGAGTTATAACAACAATGACTTGTCAAATGTTTTGGGGTTTTTTAATTCATAGGTGCATTGTGTCTTCCCACAGAGATATTAGCAAAATTTTTGAGCCCAACAAAGCCTGACTTGACTAGCCAGATCTCTCTGGACCTTCTCATGAACTCAAATTGAAGTATTGAGAGAAATAGATCAATCTATCCATATCTTTTAAATACGGATGTGTATGTGTAGTTAGCCCATCTCTGCACTAGGAAAATTCTTCCTGCAGCATGAGAGACCTTCGCTGTGAAAAAGCAACAGGCATCAGTTTCTGTTCAACATTCTGGAAATATATGATTCTTTTTCCCAAACTTGACCTTTTTGAGATAAAATTATTTTGACTCAGAATTGTCTGGGAAACTGTATATTGTGGATATTTAGACCGAGGAGGAAGGGACGAGGGGCAGGGGGAAGAAATGCTCCAGACTCTATTAAAACAGTGCAAATTTCTGAGAAAAAAGATGAAGCTCAAGTTTCTCACAACAGTGAGAATGTCCTTCCCTTGGACACCAGACAGTACAACAAATGCACCTGAAACACACACCGTATGGCCAAACACCATTTCTTCCCTTCCTGTGTCAATGCAAATGGAATAAACATTTCTCTCAATAGTTTTCTAACATCACTGAATTAGAATATGTCTAAACTGAAACGACATATTTTTGTACATGTAAAGAAAAAAAACCAATGAATACCAAAACTCTCAACAAGGTACAGTTGTTATACCAAACAGTGTAAATATTTTTAGATATTGCAGTTGTGGCTTCCAAATGTCCTCCCTTTTTGGTATCACACTGACTTACTTGGCTTATAAAATCTTGAATGCATTATATTATGTCAAAATTTGACAAGTCAGACTGATGAAATTTTTAAAGGCACTGTTTTTGTGCATTCTAGTTGGAACATATATTTCACTTTTGCTGTGAATTTTCCTTCTTAAGTACTTTCCTATAAAGCTTAACTAAAGCATAGCATAGAGGAGCAGTGTGTTCCATCCATATGTGCCTGTAACATCCACTTGAGGTAAAGCACTGTTTATTTTAGGATCCATTTGCCATTGGACTGTGGAGGGAATGCGCTACATTTCTAGATTCAGTTGTAGACTGAGAAGGGCAGGTGATAATAAACTGTTTATCATCTTTCTTTAATATTTTAGCAAAAGGAAAAATAGAGTCTGAAGGTTTCTTACGTGAAATGTTTCTACCAAATAGCAGATTAGATGCTATCTGTCTGTTATGATAATATTGCTTTCTGGAGCCTCTTTTCAGAGAGCAGCAGTACCTTGGCTAAATCATTAACAAAACATTTTACTAAAGATATTAACTTATTTACCAGACATTTGTTATGCTATTTAACATCATAAAAGAGAGACAGTATTTATGGTTAAGTATTTATTTATTAAGAAAACACCTTCTTCTTAAAACATTTTTATCAAACAGATAGAGAAGACCTACTGGTGTCCCCATGGGTTTATCCAGAAAGGAGAGTAACCTCGTCCTTCAAGTACCCTAAAACAGGGTTACGTGATGCAAAGTTTTCTGACCAATTCGTTTGAGCATGAAAATAGACAGAAACAAGTTTGGGGTAGCCAAGAGAATGTGTCTTGACTGACCACTCAGCCAGCCAGCAAGCTCTTTCTCCTCTTGGCCTGTCAAGTTTGGGCTAGCAGGTTTTTTATGGGTACTCAGACACATATGTGTAGGTATATATAGACCTTATTAGCCTGCAGAGAAGCCAGCCCTGAGCCAGTCCACAGTTGTCATCACAAGCATACTCTGCTCCATTACAGATAATGAGCCCCTCTGTATTTGGAGAGATAAGGAACAAACCACAGATATNTGTCAGAGAAAGCTGTGGCCCAGCACAAAGAGTACCAAGTAGGACCTGATAACCCCGAAGGACCTGACTCCCCATGATCAGTTATAGCAGTCCCCATAATGTCAAATATTGCCTCTGCTGCCTACTTTTTTCCCTATATTGGCCTGGATAATGAAGAATTGACATTATAATTATCCTCTCATATTAGGCCAATTACCAACAGAAAAATGTCCTGATGGTTACAGCATTTTAAAGACACAAAGAACAGGTGCAATGACTTTGAAGATTTTCAGTAGAGTGTAAAGCTGTATTAAATAAGCTAAAAAGGCTTCATACGGTAAACAAGCTTAACAGAAGTGTCTGAGCTTGTGCTGCAGGTTTATTGGCCAACATGCCACGATGACACCTGTATTGTGGAAATGAATAAAGCAGAAACTATAAAAGAGACTTGTATTTGCAAGACCTATCATGTTATTGGTAATATATTTTCTAACTGATGTTTTCTGATTCTATCTTCAGCCTGAAGAAAATAATTCCAATATGTGATATAATGTTATCCATCTTTGGGAAAACATATACATCATATATTAATTAATTTAGATTTTTTTTTTTTTTTAGGGATTTAGAAGTCCTGAAATTGGTTTAAGTTTAAAGTGTTTTACAGAAAATGTTTATTATTTATGAATCAGTCAAATATGTTTAGAGGCAGCTACAAATTTTGCACTTTCTTATTTACTGTACCTGCTACAAATATAATTCTGTGGAGATTATCCATAGTGGTTAACATGTGGAAAAGCCTTTCAATGGAGCAGCTTTAAAAAAATGAATCATCTAATTTCCAGAGGACAAATCAAGCAGTGCCGGCCATGTGGTGGAAAATATAGGCAATCTGGCTGGATGCATTATGTCTATTTAAAGACATAACTGGAAAATAAATGGGAAGTTTGACACGTTCATGCGTCACAAGTGAAAAGGCATAATGCTGCCCTTGTACATAGAAATTGGGGGCATGGTACTTGGAACTATGGGCAGTATTCTCTCATTACTTGTGCACATTACAGGTAGGAGTTGCATCACGTAATTCAACAGATCAGATGTTCCCTCCTTTCCCTGTGTGCTCAGGAAGCTGGCATACATTTCGTTAGCATCTCTAGCCTCTAAGTATAACATGAGGATTCAAGTAAAATGCTTTAATTATGTGGTTGTGTTTTTCACTTAAGTAACAAAGTTATGAAAGAATGAAATATTTTGTTGTCCCACTGTTTGCACTATTCTTCACTTTCCGCTAGCTGAAAATCTTCAATATGCTACACGTGGTACCTTTCAAAACAAAACACCAATTAAAAATAACTGTGGCATACTGAGAAATTCACGTTCCATGGAACAACAAATTGTTTCTAATCAGTGGTACGGAACCAAATTGGCAGCATTACAGTTATTAACATTGCTTTCTGTGTGTATTTTCACTGCTTTCTGTGGCACGTATATACAATACAGAATATAAAATGTATTAACGTGGGTATGAAGCAAAGGGGTGAAAACATGTACCTTTTATGAACCACAATAAGTATTTTCTAAATGCTGAGATTCATTGTGGTCTACAATAATTCCTGTTCTTAATTTGTGTTGTAATTTGTTCTTTTCTTCTTGTACTTCTAGTATTATGATGTTTTTTCCCTTTCTAAGTGGTATAATTATGCATTGAAAATCTCCATTGGTTTCTCTCACATAAAAACATATATTGACGTTCCTACGCACAAACTTAGAAAACCTTAATTTGCAAATTTTTGGGTTGTTTATAACTGTTCAGAACACATGTAGACTACAGAAATAGTGGAGATGGATACACGTTATGATGGAACGCGGTTCGTGGCTCTGCCATACAAAACTATACTACTCTGTTACATGACAACCTAATTTGTACTTTACATGTTTCCAGCTCTAACTTAGAAGTCTGCTCTAGTGATTTTTGGAAAATCTGTTCGTGTTGTGGTTTGCTCATTTTGGATATGATTCCAGCATGAAGCCCTCTCTGCAAGAAGTAAAACTTGTTCTAGCTGCTCATAAAATTTTCCCCAGAAGTGTTTATAAAAGCTAATAAAAAAGAAAGTGCTCATTATTTTTGATAAGCAGTGAAGGATTGGAAATACATATTTCAATAACAGAGCTAAAGCTATTTGGGAGTAAAGAAGGATATATATGCATTTTTAAACTGATAAGTGTTTCTGAAAAACATGAATTTTCATGAGTCACTTACCTCAGAGTTGAAAACTTTAAAACTTTCTTTTAGCTATGGTTAAATGGAGGGAAAATACACCAAGTCCCAGCAAATGTCAAATCCAGCTTTAAAATATTGGGATTTAAAGGATGTATAATACCAATAAGTCTAAAACTATTAGGGCTTCCTAGTGAGAATATACAGGACTGGTTTATGTAGTTTTTGACAGAGAACTTAAATTAGCCCTGCAACATGGATGGTGTAACTTTTCCTGCTGCCTGGGAAAGAAATGCTGTCAAGCCCTAAGTTGTGGTGATGGCACTTAGTCTGTATGAGTCTAATAAAAGGGCAGAGTGTACGCATGTTTCTCCGATTTTAGATTTTTTTTCTCTTGGTCAGAACTTTGAAGTCTTTTTAAAGCTTTGTTCTCTTCCTCTTTTCCAGGCTAATAAAAAGAATTATTATTACTACCACATTTGTGTCTCTTGGATTTTATTTTGGCTAATGCAAGCATTTTTACAACATGATCTTGGACAAAGGAGCAATTAGAATTAAGGAGCCTTATCCAACAATTACAGCACTTATTGCAATTATAATAGTAACTTAGTAAGTTGATGACTTACTGAGTTACCCAAATGATAAATTTTTATTTTGTTTTTAAAGTCAGCAAAAGCTTAATGCTAGAGTTTTGTAATGAGCCTGTGGTAACCAGATTTGTAGTCTGAAGCCTTCGTCTGCCACACTGTTAGCCATCAAAGGAGCCCTGTCCTACCAAGCTTTCTATTTTCACAACAGGATATCTGGTTTCTTTTATGAGGATACAGCTATGTTAATTTGGTTTAGTGGTTTGTTGGAGGTAAGCATGCTCTTCACAGCACAAACACCAAAATCCCCTTAAAGCAGTTCCTCGTTAATAGCTGGGGCCTGATTGGCAGCATTGCATTGTAAAGTGTGATTTGGTTGGATAAATATGTTTAGTCTAGTAAGCACTTTAGTGATTGAGTGTCTGTTAATGGATAAAGGTGGATTATGGCGAAACCTCTACAGGCTGTCATTGAGCACTTAGAGTTGTGAGATGTCATGGGGGGAATGGAAAACAAACCGGCACTGTGGAAAACCTCACCAACTATAAAATATTTTAAATATTTGGTGCCATTTCAGCATTTAGGTTTAAAATCATATTTCACTTGAGGAAAACAAAGAGGAGCAGGCTGTGCGACTCATTGCCTTCTTGTTTGGCCTTAAAGAAAGCAGACCCATTACATGCATCTGGGCATGTTCAGAGAGAGATCTTTCTGAGCACATGACAGTCAAAAAGCCACCAGGTACCTGGAGGGTAAGTGCAGAGTAGCTATAACTTCTCTTAGGTGTGCACTGTAAATCTTTTAATTCACTAAGAAGCAGTGCAAGTCTGTGCAGTTTTATAAAACTGTGCTCTTGCTGGTAGATGTACAAACCCCATTCTTTTTTTAACACCCTCTCCAAAATAAAGATTTTTGCAATGCCACCCTTCCTCCTTTCTCCTTCTAAACACTTAGAGGAAGATCTTTCTTACTTTTAAGAAAGGTAATCTGATCCTCCATACAAACCACCAACAAATGTCACTTTTTTCCTCTACTCAGGTGTACACAGCTTTTTTATGAGGTGCTAAATATCAGCTTACTTGAGGACTTGAAGTGGCCTTAAGGCCAAGTGGCAGATATTCAGGCATATACATAGAAACTCTCCAATTCTGGTGGGTTTAGAAAGCCATATGTCCTTATTGATGGCCATGGTGTAGTCATTTGCTAAGTTTGATCAGCATACTGCAAAGTATGGCCTAAAGTAGCAGGTGAATTATACGCCCAGACTATTTTAGTGTTCATCTGAAATGCTTAGGCAGAGATTTTGTATGTCTTTTTAAGCTGTTAAGCTAAAAATATCCTTAGGTTCTTGTGGGGGTTTTTTGAGTGAGTAGAGGTTTGTAATCAAGGAAAAGTCTGGAATTCTTCCCTGTCTTCTCTTTTCTGGTCTCTTTTATTCTTTTCTTATCAGACATATCAGACCCATGCCTTAAAGTTGATAGCTACCATGTGCCAGTATATGTTCAAGCCCACAAAATTTAAAAAAACTCTTGTGAAATTTTTAGAGCATAAAACTTATTCCTGCTTAGTTTTGGGAAGCTTCTTGCAGCTTCACTGTAAACCAACATGTTTCACACATTTTGCTCATCTGGTTAAGACTGCCTTCACAAGAGATTTACCTTTTGGTCAAGTCCAGGTTAACTGGGGAGGGGTAGTGGCTTTTCCATTAGTTATGGTCTTTACCATAGGTGCTCTTCTAAAAGCTATATTAAGTCTCAAATTTATTTAATGGACTCGAAAGGAACCTGATGATTAAGTCAGTTCTTTCTATTATGCTATCCTAAAGAACAGGCTAAATGGTTTTAAAAGTTATTTCCAGCCAAGTGGCATCCTGGAGATGAAATTTCTCACTAGGATCCATGCATCCACTCCCATACTGCAGAAATTTAACACAGAGAAAAACAGAATTGTAGAAAATCTTTTCCTGTGCTTCTTATCACAACTCTACTTTCTTGAATGAGGTAATAAATCACCATTGTAATTATTGGTTTCATATAACACAATTGCCTCAGATCACAGAAATCTTGCTCTTGGCTGTTAATTGTTATCAATAATAAGATATAAAAATGGAAGGAATTTTTTATAAATATATAAAGATATTTTTTAATAGATACACTGCTTTTGATTTAGATACTGCCTCTAGCTTATTTGCAAAAAAGAACCGTACTACCTAGCATGCTAGACCAGTTGGAAATAAAAAATACAGCTGAGGAAATTATGACAGAAAAAAGTT
>VZTA01004751.1:19235-111911 GCA_013398855.1 Mohoua ochrocephala
AAATTATGACAGAAAAAAGTTATTTTATTTTCTAAGCCTTTTATATGTTGGAGTGCCTTCACATGGAAGACCGTTTTTACCACAAAGAAGAAAAAGCAATTCAGGGCTTATGGAAGATTTTATTATCTAAGCAGCAATGTAGAATGTCCTGTTACTTGTTCTTAAATGTGCTACCCTAGCTAAAAGCTCTGTTTTTAGAGATCTGTTCACTGATTTTACAAGTCAATTAAAAGGTAAAATGAATTTGGAAATTCCTTGGACAAGGGATGACATTTGAAAAAGGGTTGAGAAAGCAGCTGACTGACTGAGGACAAAACCAGAACTTCTGGGTAATCTGGGAAAGCATAAGATAAACTAAATTACCGTAGCGAGATTTTGGATGGATGAGAAGAGCCAGGTAAAGGACTAACAGTATGAAAATCCTACTGACAGTAGAACAGGGATAATTACTAATAAAACCAAAAAAAAGTGTATAAGAGAAAATAAACAGCAGGAAGGCAGAACACTGGTGACTGGAAAGGAGCAGAACAGAAAAATGTAAGAAGAAAGGAAGAACATAAGAGGAATAATATGTAGATAATATAGGTTTGAAACCATGAGCAAATTTTGGATGTGAAAACTGCAGACTGACAAGACATGAGTGAGTCAGGTGATAACAGAGGAGTAATTTAAAGATGAAAAGAAGGATGGAGAAGGTGAAGAATAAAGTAAGCTCTCTGAAGGAAAAGAAGTAAGCAAAAGATTCCGTGAGACAGCAGGAGAAGAAGCTGAATATAGATGTCTTGTGAGAGAAAGCAAACATTAAAAAAAGCACTGATATTAAAGACAATCAAATATTTTGCAGTAAATATTTTTGGTTTTGTAGAAAAGAGCTGGGAAGCAGATAAATATAACCTCGGGGAGCTTTAATGCTGTTCCATGGACAAGCAATTTACTTTAGAAATTTTAGAATGTTTTAAAAGAAAATTCAGAAATATTGGCTGGATTATAAATGTTTAGTAATATTATTAGTCTAATGAGAAATATGAATGTGATCCATGAATTTAGGAATTTTGGGGTCAGTATCCTAAAGTGATGCCAGTGGCTTTTAGACTGAGAAACCTCTTTTTCTTTAAAGCCCTAGACAGAGCTGCAGACACTCAGGCTATCTTCAACGTCTTTTGCTAGCATTTCCAGCTTTGCTATTGCGTTTTTCTATTTCTGTAAAAGGAATAATTTTGAAATTTAAAAGTGTTTTTCTCTCCCAAGTTACTGCAAAGGGCTGTCGTGTTAAAGACAGGATGAAAAAACAGACTGGCTAAACAGGGGAAACAGTAAAAACTGCACATAGGAAAGTGCTCTAGGTGCATGAACTAATCAAACAAGAGAAAACAGGCATTAAAGAGCAGGTAAGGAAGTAATTTAAACTGCTGTAATTTTAAGCAGTAGCATACCTAAACTGGAGGCAAAATTTTTGAGCGTAAATGGTTCCTTAATATTAAATAAACATATACGTACACACAATACATACATAAACACTAGCTGGGCTTTTAGTTTTGGTCCACAACCTTGGCAGTAGTTTTCTTATCTTGCTCCAGTGCAGTTTTTCTGCTTTGGTTAGCCTTAACCACAACACTGTACCTCTGTTCCTAAGCTGCAGGTGAAATATGTGCAGCTTTTGCAACCGCTCTTCACAAATACCCAGCAGGCATCCAAACACTTTCAAGCAATAAATAAGACCCCACAAACAAAAGCAAATTAAACCTTCCACTTCTATTCATAAAAATATATATGCAGCTTTATTTAACCAATCAGATGGCTGTCTGTGACACATGAAATAACTTG
The DNA here is from genome assembly GCA_013398855.1 of Mohoua ochrocephala. Taxonomy (NCBI): domain Eukaryota; kingdom Metazoa; phylum Chordata; class Aves; order Passeriformes; family Acanthizidae; genus Mohoua; species Mohoua ochrocephala. Next base: position 21,060 of record VZTA01004751.1, read on the forward strand.
GTGGTCTTAGCCCAACTCCAACTGGACAGCTGCTTGGAACATAAAATTCTCCGCCATAATTGGCTTTAACCGGCATCCTCGTCAGTGAAATAGCCAAGTTTTCTGGGGCCACAGAGACTTTCTCATAGCCTAGAGGTGGTTCTTCTAGATTGAGCATGTGGGTGGCCTGTTGATAATGGTACAATTTAAAATAACTAAAAAAAGCAACTTTATACTGCTGGATTTTTTTTGTATTATGTCTTTATTTTTTTTTACAGATCAGGATATAATTCTACTCCTGAGATTCTCCTAAATGTTAAATTTTAAGAATGTAATGTATATTAATGTTGAAAGGTGTTTTGGAAACTGTTAAATAAATTGTTCTTTGGCAGCCAATAACAAAACAATATAAAGATACCAGAATTTAATTCAATACTTTAAGAAATATTCTTGATTTTTCCTTAAAAAAGAAAAAAGAGAGAGAGATTTAGAACCAGACTGGTTTATATTAGTGGAAAGGGAAGTGCCACAATTGCCACCTAGTTAAAGCCAGATCTCCAAATTTATCCAGTGCTGGGAACAAATAAATTGTGGAATTGGAATGAAACTCTAGCCAAACATCTGAATAAATGGTGAAGCAGTCTGAAAGAAATCTTAGAAATTCTAATCTAGAAACTAATGAAGAAGAGCATACCTCATCCAGACTGAGAAACTGTTCAGAAACATTGTGGCTAATGCCAGCCTGGAATAAGCACTCTGCCTTTGCCTTGACTATCATGCACAGCATACCTCAGAAATATCAGTTTATATAAGCCCAAACACAATATGCCATAGAAAGTATCTGAGATAGCTCCAAAAACTGTGAAATGAGAAGAGTGAAATGTATAAATTATTACAAAAACAAGCACCAAATTCTCTAATTCCCTGTAGCGTGTGCAATACCTTGGCACCAAATATAACATACAATCTGTCTGAAATAGTAAAGATTTACACTCACTTTGCACTAATGTAAATGCCTGTGCAGGGCAGTGGATATCTTGGCCTATAATGAGGAATTGTTTAAGTGCTACAAGAGAAATGTTACTGTAGTACTCATTTTTGAAAGTCTGCCTACTTTTTTCTTTCCCAGCGACTGCTTTTTAAAGAAATGCCTCTTTTATTTGCCTTTTATATTCTGTCTTGTGTATGAGTCCTTGACAAGATGAGGGGAAAACGTAGGTTTCATAACATGCTGTGGAAAAAAAGACATGTGGGATGGGCTTTTTTCATATTTTAAAAAAAAAAAAAACCAAACAACAAAAACCCTGTTAAGATGGGCCCATGCTTTGTACTGCTCCCAAGGCCTATCAGAAGAGCACTGTACAAAAACAAAGCTTGGTGAAGAGGAAGCAGCTGCAGGGGTGATATAGAGCTCTTTCTTATAAACAAAGAGCACCAACAAATCTGTTTGAGCATGAATATTAGATTTGCTGACTTTTGCTGACATCACCGTGGGAGATAAACATATTACAAGGAGTGGAACAGCTTGTTGCTTGAGAGGTTGCCAGATGTGATAAGTGAATGGCAAAGTGGCAAATGAAGACAGGGTGCCCATCCTGACAGTCTCAGCTGTAGCTGAGAGTTGTGACTCGGTGAAGTGTTGCAGTGAACATTACTAGGCTGGAACAAGTGGATAGAAATGAACTATGAACCTCCTTTTTTCTAATGGCGAAGAGCTAACAGCTGCTTCCATCTGGGAACTGTGTGAAAGTGCCTTACAGCTGTACAATAATAAACAGCTAAAAACTCTGCACAGCCCACTGCTCCATTTACATTCTTTCCCAATCTTTTGCCTCATTAAACAGTAATCTTCCTCCTAATTATATTTCATCAATCTGTTGTTTATGGAACTCTAGATTAAATGGCAAACATATTGAAACAAAAATAAACTTATAATTAGTTGTCTTCTACTCACCCCTCCTGCCTTTGTATTAGCAAGTGCATCATTATCAGGCCCCGGGGGTTTGGTGAGGCAATCAGTTTACATGGTGCACTTTTGGCAGCAAAGAATAAAAAAACATTTGTAGCTGCATAATATGATTTACCAGCCCTAGGGCTCCAGGGTCTACACTTCCATAAATATAAGTGACAAATTATCAATAAATCATTCCCTGGTCTACCATATTGCATAATGTTTATTGAAACCCAGTTCTAATAAATATAAAAGTCACCTTTTTTATCCAAAGCATGAGAAACAAAAATGACAGCGATTACAAACAGACATGAAAAATGAGAAATAAGTCCCTTCACAAGCAAGGAACCCTTTATTCCCTAGCATCCTTAGCACCTCAGCTTTGTTGGCCTCTAAAATCTGCCTTGGAGCAGATACAACCTTCAAATGGTGATTTTACTCTTTGGTTATGATAAACATTGTTTTTCTGGTGTTGTTTGTTATGCATATCATTCTCACATCTGGTTCCCAATCTCTGAAGAAATCAGTCAAGTGCACTTGCAGGACATTGATCAGAAGCAGCATTTTAATTGGTAAAGTTCCCCCGACAAGGCCCATTGTAGCTGAGCTCAGCACACTGAGGCCTGTGCTCTGAAATTGAATTCGTTTGGCTCATTGCAAGAAGTTATTTGAAAAGTAAAACAAAGGGAATAACAAAATATTAACTGTTTTCATTCTTCATCTCTGTAAATTGAAAACCACAGCTCTCAAGGGTTATACTTTTTTGGGGGGGGATTTTTACTCTACTTTGCGGCCACAAAAACTAGACTAAATATTTCTCTGGGATGTAAAAAGCACGAAAGAATTATTTCAAGAAAATTGCTCATGAAAAATTTAGATTTTATTGTGTTTCCCCTCCAAGTTAAAAAAAAAATCATATATTTGCATTTCTTGAAACAAATTTTGGAGTTATTTCACTTGTTACAGGTGCTGATTACAACATGGGATTGTCCTATCCCACCATTTTCAAGCAGGTCAGCATCTGGAAGTAATTTATGCAGAGTAGTCATTAGACTTCTGTAACACTTTAAAAAGTCAACTTAAATCTTAACTGGAATTCTCTGTCCTTTTCTATTCTGTAAGCCAAACATCAGAAACCCAGGTTAAGCTTAACTAATATCTCCTCTTCAGAGTGATTCTATTTTCTGCTAATCTTCTGGTTTTGTTTTTTTTTTTTCACATGAAATCACAGCTTTGTATTATGAAAGAAAAAAAAAAAACAATAAAAAAGAAATGTGCTAAAATATCTTATTCCCCTTACTTAAATTCCTGTTAGGTATATTCTGCCCAGTAGGATCTAGGATGAACATGAACATATATCTAGGATGAACATGAACATATAATCTACATGTTCAGAGACACATTTTTGCTGGTGTGAAGAAGCATGCCCACTTGGGAAAAGATTTTTCTCTTGTAACTTCAGTGGAAGTTTTGTTTGCTGGGCCCTGCAGGACTAGACCCAGTAGTTTCCTTTCCAGATTAGACTGTATTTGTGGTGCAGGCTTTCCTCTGCTGCATGATTTTTATCGGTGCCCTTCCATGTCATGTTTTGAAGAAAGCACAGGCCCATGCAGTGGTGTGGCTGTTAGTGGTATATGGCAGGGTGAATATCTCTTTCTCAGAAGTTCTTACAGAGTTTTGGAGGAAATGGTTCATTTCTTACCATTTTAAGGTCCTATCTTGTCGACCCACTGGAATAATCCTAACAAATTTGTTTGCTCTGTTGCAGTATAGAAGTGTTCAGGCATGAGAATCTAAAACAAATTTGAAAAGAAGGAGCACTCCTGACACTTGTAAAACATTAAACAAAACTCCTCTGTTTTAGAAAAGGTTCTTCCACTGGCACTAAATCAGAGCGATACATACCAAGCTGGCAGCATTCAGCAATGTTTACAGCCAGTGTGGCTGCTTGTTGCCCTGGCAATCCGTGGCTGCCAGGACAGCAAAACCAATCTAAAATTCTCATCCATGGAATCCAATGAGTCCAACCACACTCTTCTCCCCACTTCACCCACCCATCTCTGTGGCAGCATGTCCTCAAGCTCTGCTGGGGGGAGGAGAAGGGATTCGGGCACTTGGCCTACCGGAGCAGCAGCAGCCCGGATCCATAGGAAGGAAGCAGCTGCGGAGCAGTCATGAGTTAGAGACTTAATGCCAGCTCAACGTCTCACATTCAGTGATGAGTGAGGAAGTGGAAGAAACTGAGACCACTGGGCTGACAAACTATTTCCATTCGCTGAAACAGGATGTAAAGAGACACCTCAGAAATCTGGACTTTTAAAGAAAGTCGAAATATAAACTGATGTGTATATCCTGACGTAAAGAATGACATCTGTGAGAGAGTTTGAGCAATCTGCATGAGAGTATCAGACTAACAGATTATTTTCATAGATTTGAATGCCAGACCTATTGCTCAACATTCATATCTCTCTGATTTCATATGATATACCCTAATGAGGTCATAGCCTGGAACTAAGTGTGAAAAAAAGGAATTATACTTCAGATTGCTCATAGTTCCAAATGAATCTGGCCAAAAGTTAGTATTTCCATAGGGAAAAGTACACTTGTCTAATCTGTAATAAGACTATTGCAATAGTTTGACACAGGTATTCTGCTTCTGCCTTTCAAAGAAAGCCCAAAAACATTGTTGAAAAGCTAAAAGAAGGAATAAAAAAGAGCGATTAATCTACCTATAAGATGGCCATCTTGCTATAAGTGAAGGAACCCATAAAATACCTGGGACTTGAGAATTTTTTCTCAAAAAAATGATTAAATGGTGATTAAATGACTGTAATAAATATGACAAATGTTTATTTTCTGCCATGGATACCTCAGTTACATTTCTTGAAATTTTTCTTTTTTATTATAAGCAAAATTGAGCAATACACATTGATAGTTTTTATCACAAAGGTAAAAGTAGAGCTCATCCAAAACTCCAAAAGCCTTTACATGCTTAATTATGAATTGAAGACAACTCATGCCTAACAAAGATCTAAGCTGACTTGTGTATTATTTATATTATCAGTCACTTGCAGTATTTTGCTGGGTTTTTTAATGGATTGCTCTTCATTTAGTCCAGGGAGTTTTCTGTTTACTGTAGCAGTGGCATTATCTCATGCTTTCGTGCAATGATCTCGGAGCTGTTACAGAAGTCACCACATAAAAGTCGCTCAGTTGACTCTAATATGGTGCACCCTTTCTGATAAGCTATGTGTCAGTTTTAATTAGCTACATGTTGACACTAGCAGCTGAATTGTTAATTTCAGAACCAAAATGCAAAAGCTATCAAAAAAGACACATGAAAACAGCATAACAAATAATTCATCCTCATCTGAAGGTCTAAAGCCACTTAAAACATTCAGAAGGACTTTCAGTCTTGCTACCCGATTGCTGGCTTACAGCCCACAAAATCACACTGGGCTTGCTCTTGATGCTCAGTAATTCACCAAGGGGCTACGTGCAATCGTTACATTTCTGACAATTCCTTTCCCTGATTGCACACTAAGATCTCTTTCCCCGTTTGGAGCTAATGCCAGGGTATTGTTTATCATTTAGCTGATCATACTGATATGACACATCTATTTTAATACTGTCTGTATGTGTATTGATAGCAAGTGCTAGCCCGCCAAGAAACAATTAGGGACCCTATAGTGTAAGCACCCCAGTCCCATTAACCTCAGTGGATGACATTTGTGTCAGAATAGAAGGAGAGACTTTGGCCCTGAACTTATCAGACAGCTGGAGTGTATTTTTGTCTTTTTTCCACTGTGTCAGTAGACATAACATAGGTTTTGCATGGGTTTGCATAAATCCAGTTAGAAATGAACACATTACTCTCTACACATAATTTTTTTTTTCCCACATTTTTGGCTACAGAACTACTTTGCATGAGCAGTGTTAAACTGATATAAGCCAAAAAAGGGCTTAAGATTTAGCAGTACTCCAGACAGGTCTGTACACACAGGTAGGCTCAGCTTGCACACCAGGTTGCCCAGTCATGACATCCACGACAGCAGGAAGCTGTAGATTTGTACAGAGCTCCTGGGCTCATCCACCATTCATGAACATCACCAATAAACTTTCATGAGGGGAAGGATTATTTGCTACTATAAGAAAGAAATTATACCCAGCTCAAACTGGTGTAGGGACAGTAAAATATACCTATCCCTGTGACAAACCACACGAAAGCCAGTCACAGTATTGAATAATGAATACTTAGTGGGACGCAAATTGCCCTTGAATGTATCATAATCTTGCATTTGAATGCAAACTGTAAAAACAATTTTAAGAGCCCAACTTCGACCATTAATGGGAGATTCTTCTCTTTGTCACATTTTGTAGGACTGCAGGTGCTAAAAGTGAAAGTTTGTAGGACTGGCTGTTGTGGTTTCTCACTTCCACGGACGGCATTGCACTGGGTGAGAGGCTGTTAGAAAGGGACTGGAAATGGAGCTCTCAGGGCGGAGCACCTATTGACAGGCAGTGGAAAAGCTCTGGCAGCTTGACATTTTTTGTTGGATCTTTCTTTTCAGATTAAATTCTTTTCTGTATCCATGTGCAGAATTTTTATTGGCCTCTCATCTCCAAAACCTAATATATCATTGCATACATTTGGTCTCAATAATAGTTGGTGAATATCTTTTCTCTTAACATGTTCTTCATAAATTAGCACAATTTTCCATTGTCATTATTTAGTTATCTGTCTCCTTAAGAGCACTAATCATTAGCACACTAGTCTTCTATGCTTTTCCAGAGAAGTAAAAAGAGGCAAATAAATTAGTATTTTATTTTCAAGAATTACCGGGGAGTTGCATTTATGTTAGAAAACATGTTTTTAATCAAATATCCCTTGAAAATAAAGATTCCATGCATGAGGGAAATATGTCAGAAAACTCACAAGCTCTGTGTTAATTCCCAAGGTATTTAACTCAATTTTTCCTGTGTTCACATAGCAACATTTTCAAGAAAACAAGATGCCTTTCAGATCACTTTATTCCTTACTTCTCAATGATTTTAAGAAGTTACGTCCTTAAACACTTTTGTTAGGTTCATAACACAATATTTCCCTCCTATTTATCCTGTTGTAGCCTCTGTATTGAATATAGGCTATGAGAGAACAAAATACATGTTCTTTTTTAAGAAAAACGAAAATAACCTGTAACTCCTGTTTAAACTGCTCCAGATACCTGGGTTTATACTGCTGTACGTTAACATTTCAGGGGCACTACTGAAATAATGATTTTCCTGCACTAATTCTTTTTTCTCAGAATTCTTGAAAATAGAGGACTCACATCTATGACCAAATTGTTGCACCTTAAATAACAGAACCATATCACAGAAATTAAATGTGTATATTTACTTAAACTCTGGCAAATACAAGGTAGTCCTATGCCTGCTAGTCCCACTATGTCTACTGTTCTTCTAAAATAATTCCATGTCACCTGCAAACTGTCACACTTGTGCTTGGCCATCGTCCTGACCATTTTAGCAGTGGAGGGATCAATACAGAGCCCTGAGGGAGAATATTTCCAACATTCCTCACAGGAAAAAAATGACCACTTATTCCTACCCTCTGTTTCTTATCATTTAAGCAGTTGTCACTCAGTTGTCACTATATGACAAGTCCTTCCCTTTTACTCTGTAAGGGCACAGCTGGAGTGAAAGCCCAGCTAGACCGTGTAAGCTGGATTTACCCTCATTCACATGGTAAATCATTCTTTCAAAGAACCTTATTGCTCTTGCCAATCATATCTACATCTGCAAAACTTACCAACTCTTCCCCAAAGCATCGTATCCGACCATCATATTCCTATATTTTCTCTATCAATTTATCTAGGCTTACATGAAGACATCTAGGAACAAAATTCTGTTTAGTATCTGATGGGACAGCAAAGATTTGAGTCATATTCTCCCAGTATCTGTTCTAGTTCTGGCCAGGACAGAGGTGATTTCTTTACAGAAGCCAGGTGCAGTGGCACACAGCCCTATTCCCAGCTGCCAGGGAGGCTGAGCCCACCGGATCCCTCGCTCCTAGGGGTTCTGGACAGCAGTGGCTGTGCCCAGTGGGTGTGACCAAAATACGGCTATTTGATACCATCTTATGCCATTGCCAGGGGCTGGGAGAAAGGGATTCTTTCTCACTTCACATAAGAAAGGCATTCCTTTTTCCAGTCAGGAGAAAACATGGTGTGGTGGGGAAGAGCTGGCCAGTGTTTGTCCTGGGCTTTCCTTACACATTATTTCTTTGTCTTATACATTTTGTTATTGATATTGTTACTGTTCATTTTCTTATCTCACTACTGTTTCCAGTAAAATTATTCTTATCTCAACCCATAATTTTTGCCTTTTTGTGCCCTCAATTCTCAACTCCATCTCCAGAGCAGGAAAGGGGCAAGGATGGGGAGAGTGAGAAGCATCTAGTTTTGGGAGAGTCTCGGGGAGAGGGGCCATTACTTAATTGAGGTGTGCCATTCCTAAACCACAAGTTTGGAAGTTTGGAAGGAAATTTAAGCAGTCATTAACACCTCTCAATTACCAGCATAGCATTTTCCTATCTTTGACACTCCTGGAAATACCATTTAGGTACTGAAAATTTTTTCTTCCTTAATTTATCACTACAGAACAGACCTCTTTGACGCATGTTTCAGCTGGAGAGAGTTCTTCAGACTCTTTTTCAGTAAAGCCCAATTTTTGTGTGCAGTCTCTTCTGTAATGAACACCAGTGCAAGGAATTCACTTTGCTTCTCACAGTGATCGGGATTTTCCTAGACAGGTGCTTTTATATCAAGATCATCCAACATTCCCAGATTCTTTTTGAAAGGCTTTTTTCCTTTGAATTTGCTGGAAGGAGTTTTTTATTACTAGAATTTTTTTCTTTCAGCCACTTGCTTAACAATTTTTGTCCTGTCTAAATGGGGTTTTACATTAAGACTCTGATTTTACTATAAAGAGATTAAGGGATAATATTTGCACATGAAGTTTTTCAAACTCCATATATTCCATATTAGAAGGGTGGATTTGTGTTTCATTTAAGCATGAATTAATGGAATTAAAAAACTGTGTTAAAGTAAGAATTTTTGCTTGTCTAACACATCTCTCTACAGTGTTGGACATTATAGAAGCATAAGTCTTTTGCTGCCTTATTCAAAAAAGGCTAAAGACACTTGAGTTACAATTCTCAGAACTCCCTCAGCCTTGAGGTTTAGGCATCTGGAATACAGCCACTCTGCTTCTGGAATGAAGTTGCTCAAGGACATAAATTGTGTGTCTGTTCTCAGCCTTCCCTGCTTGCTGTACTTTGAGAAGCTGCACACAAATTCAACCTGTGTATGGATGTCCATTTTCTTTTCATCTCCAAGACATAGGTGAGTAACTCAAAGTGGATTCTGAATTCTGCTTCAAAAATCTTTAAAACATGTAGATGTAGGTCCTTTTTTCTTTTACTAGGTCATTTAATGCTGATACATTTTGTCCAAAATAAAAAAAAATTTCTTGATTAGACTTTTTTTATTATTGTTCTGGTAAAATAATTTTTTTCTAGATGGTTTTACATATTTTAAAAATAAAGCTATAAAACTATTTATTTATGCTTTGTTTAATTATATAAAGAATCAGAATATTACAGGCAACACAAGCCCATCATAACTAGAATTTAAATCTTTGCCTCTGTCCTTTCTACACATTTGTATCCTTTAAATTTCATTTTGTTACGTCTTTGTCTTTTAGTGACCAACAAGTGCGTCTTGATCTTTTTCTTGATTTTAATTTACATAAACTAAATTTGTTTCTAAATCCATTTTGTTTTCAAATAGTTTTATTTTGGGGGGGGTTATGTAACATCTTTTAACAGCTCTCCCTCACATCAAAGTAAGAGGCATTTTACTTTAAAAAATAGCTTCTAATTTATTGTTTGTACAAGGATTTGCAAGTGCTTGAGAAGAGGTGGACAGAATCAGCTACTTGCACAGATGTTTTCAGCTCTGATTGGTGGCACTGGCTGTTGAGGGAAGAACAGATCAGAAATTTAGGCTATTTGAAAACAAAGAGGAGGTGTTCATTTGCATAAATGGAGAGAGTGGGCTGCACCAAAACAAAGCAGAGTCCTAAATTTTCAACAGCACTGTGCCAAAACTCAGCTTGAATTACAAACATTAACTTGGACATAGAACTTCGGTGTTGGCTCTATTTTGCATTTTAATCCCCTTACTACCACGGGTGACATCAATACCAGCCCACTTCAGTTTTCCAATCAAGCGAAATGGTGGTAATAATATTTAATAATGTCCAGATACTAAGTGGATTAAACACATTTCCTAAGCTCTTCTGAGCTGCAGCCTGCTGCATAAAGAATGGTTTTGCAACAAATACAAAGTCTGTTCTAAGATTCAGCCAGAGCTGAGCTTCTGAACCCAAACTGAGCAGCCAGACACAGAAGATGTTTCTGACCTCTGTCAGCATCTGCCATATCACTGCACAGCAACAGCTCAATAACAGCCACTTTACCAGGAGACCTTTGGAATAAGATTGTCTTTCATCTTAATTTAGTTACTTTCTTGGAAATTCCCATAGGTGAATCACCATCCTTCAGTCACAGTGTCTACAAGTGAATGCCAGAATGCCACAGTTTGCAAGATATTGTACTCTTGCAAGATCCAATGATTTTATCATTAATCTCATAGTCCTTGTTTATTTTAAGGCACCAACTCCTGCAATCATATGGAAAGAGCAAATCTCAGCTTTTTTTTCCATCCCTGGGAACAAAACCAACAATAACAAGACAGTTGATTTGAGTTTTTTCACTAGTCCTCTCCCACACTGAAAACCTTAAAATGCAATGCTTAATGTTTCCAAATGCAGAAGAATCACAGTTCTTCCTACTTCTAAAATGTGGTGCTTTTTGCAACTTGCAATGAAGATGAGGAGAGAGCCTGAATCACAAGTCTTCAATACTTGGGGTTAGCAGCATAATGTAGTGTTTCAACTTTTATTCGTTGAAATTCACTGTAAACACTCTCTCCATTTGTACTGGCGCAAGACTGTGGTCAGAGAGAGGCACTTTCCTTTGCACCTGCCACAGCAGAAGACAGCCCAAGCAAAACTACCCAATTGATGTCTGATCTAGCTGAAACCACAAGACTAACTTGATTTTGGCATGAACCAAAGGCATTGCTCACCCCATGTATGTTTTATCTTTTTTATCTAATGCTAACTTGCTTTTTTTTTCCTCCAGGTTGAGAGTTTGCTTCCCTTGCCATGTTTGTTTAACCTCTCTGGTCCATTGTGTTTTCTCTGGCTTTACTTTTGGCAAGATCTTTCGGTGTAACATCATCATCAAATCTAGTTAATACGATCTTTACTCCATTTTCCAAACCACTAAGATGTTAATTGAAAACAGCTCTTACACTGATCCTTCCATTGGTTTGGACAGTTAGATATTTTGCCATTTAACATTACCCTGTTTTCTAATCTCTCTGGCACCATTCACATAAAAGGCTGAATTATGTTTTCAAATTATGGGCCATGAGACTTACTGCGTACTTGAGCTAAGATAGTGTATGTTAAACTACTTTATTCCTTTTTATCATTAATTTTTAAATTCTCCTAAAGAGCATAAAAATGTATTGGCAACATTTATTTTTATTCATCCGATATTGCATATTCCATATGGGTTTAGGAATAATTTCTATTTAAATTTTCTTTCTTTTCCCATTCATAACTTAAAATTTTTTTTTATAAGTATCTATGATCTTCATATCACACTAGGATGTGTATTTTACCCTGTCCTATAAATATTGAGGAGGAAATACTCAGTGAATTGTCCAAGGGTAGAGGCCAAGACTGTGATGCAGAGGATAGCAGGGCTCAGAGGCCATGTCACTCACAACGGAATATAATACTACTCTTAGGGACAAATTCACTGTTTTGCCCTTGGCTTTTTTTATGTTTTTAATTGCTTTATTATTTAACTTGTAGTTGAGATTTAATTGCCAGGTTTTTGCAGCTAGAATTAGCTGTTTTGTTTAAGGTACATTAATTTCACTGAGAATGCATTACTTCTGGAGTTAGGTTACGTAAACCAAAACAAAACATGTGAAGAAGGCAGTCCAGTTTTTGTTCTCACCATTGTATTGCAAAGTTCTGAGTGTCCAGCTATCAGACAACAAGTCAAAAAAACAAGTCTTTCTGAGATTTATACACCTATAAAAATGGCATTTTGTGCCTGCACATCAGGTTCAGTCAATACTGCAAGCAGTTAGCAGGCTGACAATGATCCCCTAAGGGGTTCCCTTTCAGCAGCAGCCTCTAATGGGTACTGTGGGATTGATCTACCAGTGAATCTACTGGATGCAATCTGCAGAGTGTGGAAAAAGTTGGAAGAGGAGGAAGGAGAGACAGGTGCCTGTCTCGCAGAGAGTATGGCCCAAGCACAGGGAGAAGATTGAGAATTAACGCTTAGGAAAACTATTTTGCAGAGAATGCACAGCAGGAGAAACACCTAAGTCTTAACTCGCAGACCTCTCCTTGCCTTAGGACAGATTGCCACAAGGGACTTGAAGAAAGAGAGGAATGGAGAAATAATTCAAAAAGAAGTGCTCAATATTATCCTCACAGAATTTGCATGAAATAGATCTGTCCTTCACAGCTGTTTTCTTTCATCTTCCTTTCTGATGGACTGTGATGTGAAGCGAGCACCTCCTTCCTGGCAGTGCTTCCGCTTGGGCTTGCTTTTTTATCCCTCATACGGCTGTTCTCATGGCAGCAGCTGTGCAAAGAGGCTGCTGATACCATGCAGTCGTTAAAATCCTGTCTGACAGTGAATTTCTTGCAGGAGCATTGCATCAGTTCTTGGCACTACTGGCAGCAGCGGTGGGCAGGGTGTTTCTTTCATTACAATTTCTACTGTTAGCACCAGAGCTGGAATGTTACAGGGAAGAACTGCATGTCTGTCTTGTAAGTGAAAGGAGTGTTTTGCAGAAAAAAAGCTTCACATTCAGTGACGAAATCAGAACATGCTAAAAAGCTTCACAGCATAAGTAGGGATTTTGTCTACCTATTTTTTTTAATTCGGTTTATTAAATTATTTGGAGCTTTTACAACTTTCAAAGATGGGAAATGTATTTCTTTAAGTCCCTTTAAAACTCTCCAATGGAGCATTGCATTACATGCATTAGAAGTTAAGACAGAGCACCAATTTTTACGTGGCTAAATTTGCCACAGTATGTGCTCAACGTACTTGGATACTGGGCAAAATCCAAACAATGTGGTTTCTTAACAGTAATGAGATTTTTTAAAGGGAAAAGGGCAAAATAGAAAAAGATGACAAGGGTTTTCCTAAAGAAGCAGAAACTTGAGGCGGTAATACTGCTCTTAAGTTCTTACCCAGGGTGGTCTTAAATATATGTCTGAATTCGAGTAAGGTAGCAGGCAAGCAGTACAAATTACCTCCCTGCTCCCAGCGAGGCAGTGAGCAAGGAGCTCACCTTTCCAGTTCTCACCAGCATTGCCTGATATGGTCTTGCCAGAGTTGGATCAGACACAAGCCCAGTTAATAGAATTGGCTTCAGTAGGTCACATACATGTTGTTGTGAGTTAGGAACAAATTTAACATCAGGGACTGCTCTGACCTAGTGCATGAAAAAACATCTCCCTCTCTTTGCTGTAGATTTAAAGGCATGGGAAATTTTGTAAGTGATTGTCAAGGACTCAACAAGTTGGATGACATTAAATGGGCTTTTAATTATTAAGGAAAAAAGTGCTCAAAATGCATTAAAAATTTATTAAAAGAACAGGCAAAATACAATTCATTTCAAAGTGACTGCTTGAATCCTTTATTCCCTTGTATCCAATACATTTCTTGTGCTGGTAACCTGGAAAGCATGCATTTGTCTTCTGAGAGAAAAGACATCATGAGCAAGAAGCCTAGAGTAGGAAAAATAAGGTATTTTTCATATGAGGCCAAAAACAATGACTTCTAAGCACTGTAGTCTAAATCAAAAGATTACATGTTTAAAAAGGCCAGAGTTAAAGTGGGTAAGTAATTTGCACATCAGCTTTAATGCTTGTCCTTGACTATCTCCAGATATGCAGCATCTTCATTTCAGTCAAGAGGTCTGTCTATCAGTAAGACCTCCAAGAGCTGATTAGGAAAAATATCCCGGCAGTAAGTACTTCGGAATATGCTGACAAGTAAAGCAAAAGCCCCTTGTTCACCTATGGCAAAAGTGACAGTGGTGTAGATAGCCCTCACAGCGCTCACTTCTAGCACTGACTTTCTGTCAAATGCCATTTTTTTGCTATGATTTTACTTAAAGTGTGACCACAGCGACTGAAACAAGAACGAGCTTCTCAGAGCAGAGAGCCTTGGATTTATACTGAGGGCTCCCATGCTGCTACCATATCTTTAGCTTCTAATGTCACACTTTTTTTCTTTCCCATCCCACATGCCAGTATGTACATGCCTACATTTATCTTCGTAGTACGGCAGCAGAATGGAGCATTTCCAAATCTGCATTTTTTCACTAGTGGTCCAAGCTAGTGGTCATTCAATTTTCAGTAAATTCAGTGTGGTCCCTTGGTGTATTATTTCAAGGCTTGATGTACCCTTAAACCTGAATATAAATGAGCTTACCACTTAGACTCTTTGTCAGTTCTTGTTTTCTGTACACATGCATGAGTTTAAGCAAAAGATGCTATATGGTAAAAAAGATCTTGCATACTCATAGAAAGTGACTATCTCAAGATATAGACCTCTTTAGGAAATCATTTTATGTGGAATAATTAGGATAGATTAGTAACAAATGCTTTCATCTTAGTTTTTTGCCTATGTTGCATTTTAAAATAATTAAGAATCCAGATTGTTTCTGTTTTTCACCTTCATTTACTGGCTCCCAGCAAAGAGGCCTACACTTTGATTTTAATCACGGCCAGACAGTATAAGACCTTGGTCTTAAAGGCAAGCAGAGCAACAAGCTGAAACCCTGCTGTGTAATTTCAAAGCAATGTACTTCATGCTGCTAACCCTACAGTATGATTTCTGTTCTGCCAATCGCTCCAATAGCACACAACTTCCAATTTGCACCTCTTGCATAAATCCACATTATGCCAATAGGTTTAGAAGAAAACCACAAGCTGCCCAGTTCAGCAGTCAGAGGTCTGTTAACAGATCTTTAACTATGATCTATTGTGTAGGAAAGTCTGAAATTATGGATGCAGAGTTTCACTTTATAGAGCTCTCACTTGGCTATGCAGGTTTTCTTGAGATAATTATAAGTGTTTATTTTGGCTTTTAACAAGTTTAATCACATTATTTAGCATGTTCTGATTTTGTCACTGAGGCAACCATTACTCTTGCACACAACTTTTGCTTAATTGGCAGCAAGACGAGAAAATGGAGTTTAAAGCTACTAATTGCACTAGACCTCACAGATGCCAAGATGTAGCTCCTTTAATTAAAACTTTTTACAAGATAGTTTACAAATGTAGAAATACTGTCTCTTGTAGGTACCTAATACAGCATCCTGCTTTCAGTTTTACTCCCATTCTAAGTGATTAAATATTTTGGAAGTTCAGCTAAAGGACGACTGAAAAAATATTTCAAAGCACAGAAAACAGAGATTGGGAGTATAAAAGCACAGAGTTCAGTTAGGCCCTTCACTTAGTTATCCAAATTCCAATTTATAAATAACCTCGGCTGCCTGTAGAGAGTAATTCAGTCTGTTAATTTCAGGCCACCATTTAAGTATCACGCTGTGCCAAATTGCATTTGATGGTTTTATAATGGCATGACTACAATATACTAAAATGAGATCTATAAAGGTATCCTCCAGTGGGAATTTCAACCCAGATCTCCAGTGGTAAAAATGACATTCATATTTAGCAGATCTTTCCACTGCATCACAGGTATCTGTTACAATCTCGTGTTGCACAAAAGATATAGTTTGCATTGCAGTTTAAAGTGTTTACAGTTCCTAATTTAAATGGGCTTGTAATTTCTAATGCTTGTAATTTTTAAATTTTTTTTTCAAAAATCAAATACTATGCTTCTTTAGGCACTTCATCTCCCTTTTAATCTCTGAAGTATGGGACTGCAACTCTATCAAAAGTGACTGAACAAGTAGCACTCGGTGGATAACTCTTTCCCAAAGGGAGTGCTATTTCTTGATCTTTGGCATGAAGTAACATAGGTAAATGGCACAAAGGTAAATGCTTGCATCGGGATATTGTCTCACAAAAGATTTCCCTGGTCACAGTGGCATTTTCCAGTAAGCAGGACATCTTCACCCCTCCTCCAGTGACCCAACGAAGTTGAATGCCTTTTGGAAGGTTAAGCTCTGTACACAGGGGTCATGGGACTGGGCTGAAGCCGGAGGGTCTGTTTATTTTCTTCGTGTGTTGAACTATGTTGTTCTCTGGGTGTGAACACAGCTTTCTAGCCTTCACAAATGATCCCAAGGAAAAGACCTTGCTGACTAAGACTGGGTTTGTTGCTGAGCCATTCCAAAAATTCACATCTTTCCAGATGATGCATAGCACCCAAAGAGAATACTCGTTTAAACACTGAATTGAGTTTTAAACTCTAGTAATCAGAAGCAAAGCCTTTACTGAAGTAATGGTGCAATTACTCAGACACTTTTTCAAACATATCTTGGGGGAAAAAAACGCTCAGAACGTATCCCTCTAGCATCAGCAAGCACCACAGTACTGTAAAGACTTTCCCCTTGTCTGCTAGAATGCCCTGAATTATACCATGCAAAACAAAGCACGGAGAATGTTTTAAACTTCCTGGCTTATGTCACAACTCCTACATATGAAAGAGTCACACTATGCCTAACTGCTTGGAAGGTGGATCGCTTTTGTAAAAATTGTAGCTGTGGCTTTATTTCTGATTTAACCATTTCTGGGTGCATGTAGGTTACAATTATCCGCAGGTTTTAAGTAGCAGAAAATATAAGTGAGTATCTTCACTTTCAGGAGTCTGGAGATGAAGTATCCATATCAAATAGATACTCTTATTCAGTTTCTTCCTTAGACAGTTTTGAGGATCTTGGCATGTCCTATTTTTAGCTCCTTACAACTCCAAGATATATCCAGTGCATAATTTCATCATCTTTTTTTTCTTCTTAAAATCTTCCTGTCACCCAGGGGGTTCTAGACAAATAGTGAGTATCTGCACTAGGTTAGTGCACCAGGTTAGTGTGCAACTTATTATTTTTACAAGAACCTCAAAAGTTATCCCAAGTCATATCCATTCATTTCAGCAGTGATTTAGTTTAGGATTATTTTTGCTTACTTCCCTAGGCAGAAATCTTCATGTATATGTGACAACAGATCGAACACGCTGTGCCTGAGACTAGACTGAGTAACTTCGGGTTTCAGGTCAGAAAATGTCTTCAGGAAGAGTGTACATCTTCTCCTACAAGTCTGACAGTGTAATATGTCTATCTTTTTTAGTAGTCATAATATTTACAATGTATTATTAATAACGAATTTCTTAGTAATTCTGCTGCTGACCAGACAGTGAACTTAAATAACTCATCAAATGCATATTTTGATAGTTGCTGGAAAAGGAGGCATTATAGCATAATGGCCAGCTCCATAGCATTTTGTCAGGTTTCTTACTGTTAAGACATTGGATTGTACTATATGTATTTCATTGTGGAGCTAGTCAGGCTTTTGATTAGTTTATGGCACTAGAGAGTCTATTTTTTGAATGCTAATTAAAATATGTCATGAAGAGACAAATTTAATAAAGCAGAGACATTTGGGACTAATTTAAAAGCTAATTACAAATATAGTATTTCATGACAAGAGATCACATTGGTGTGAAACTTAATGTAATACCTTTGTATTAAGCAGCCTTAAAAAAAATTCAGGCTTTATTTTGATTTTTCTTTTCTAAGATACAAATTTAAGAAAACCATTGTGGAACAAGTGAAGGAGTTTCATTGTAAAATATCAAACCACTTTTGCCACCTATATTTCACCTGAATTGCCTAAAATTTTTGTGTGTCTTACAAAGCTAATGATAACGTTAACCTCTTCTTTGGTAAGTATCGACATCAGGCCTAACAATTGACACAGTTCTTCTTTTAGAAATTGCAAAAAAAGACACATAAACTATGCTGGTGTTTCTAGTAGTAGATCTTTCCCATAAGAACTTGAAAGATCATAGTCATTATAATGATGATGCCAATTTTTAGATAAGATATCAGACCAGTGTCCAGAGTTCATTTCCAGTTATTTGGGGCTTCCTGAACATTTAGCACTTTTGTAAGAGGAAGAGAGTTCAATGTACCAACCCTGCTAAGTCTAGGAAATCTCATTTGAATATTTCAGTTGTTTGTTCTTGTAAGGAATTGTTGTCTTTAAGAGTAAATTGTTTTTCAAGGGTGACTGAAGGAATTATTATTTTTAGCTCACATATCATTGGAATTCTTCATGTAATTGTTAGAGTCCTTTGGAGCAGAACTGGAACTTAAAATAAATTAAAAGAGATCATGTCATTTCATTTCATTTCGCTATTGGTACCTTCGAATGTGAAGATTATATTTTGGTCCAAAGAAATAAATTTTAGAATTCCTTCATCATCAACCCATAGAAGTAAACAACGCTTTATGAATTTCGAAAACACATTTGTATGCACATGAGCCCTATATGGCATTCAGCAATGGGGTGCACATAGCCTATCACCAAAATATTAGTATTGTATCCTAACAACCTCTTGTAACACACCTGGTAGGAATGAGCTCGAGAAACGGCTGTGGATGTGAATTGTGTGTGTTAAACTGACAGAAAGTGAGACATCTGCCATGTCAGGAGCAGGCCATGTGTCAGAATGCTCACCATCTATCTTTCATGAAGCCAGCAACAGTCAGGCATTTTTAAGGTCGATACAGACGAGTTTGGCAGCATAGAAGTGCTTTACCTGAATGAGGAGAAACATCGTGGCTTATGAAGCCTTCGGGAAGACACTCGAATACCATGAGCACAAGTGTTTTTTCTGGTCTGCCTGTCTGTTTCACAGAGAAGGAACAGAAAAACCTATGCTGCCATTTCTACAAGTCCTGTGAGGTCCTACAGACTTCGGGTAAGTGAAATTTAATGCAGAACTGACTTTAAAAAAAGAAATGGGGATTTTTTTTTCCAGCATAATAAACTATTTTACTTTAAATGAAATCTACCCAAAAGCTTTATATTAAATTTTGATTTTACAAGTAGGAATGTTTCTAATGGCACTCTGGATTTCCTTTTGAAAAGCTTCCACTTTGCAGAAGGTGCTTTACTTCCATCCAATTATTCTGACAACAGAACGAAATTCTGACAAACAGAACCAACCAGGTTTTAAGTTAAAAGGAGACTATATCTATTACAGATACTTCTCATGCTGTAGCTTCTTCCAACGCCATTCTGCATTTGTTTGTTTGTTTTATTATTTCTTACTTCTGGACTTGGAAAATAACCATTCAATATATAATTGCAAAAGGAAGGGTATTGACGATGTGTGTGACTAATGCTCAAAGAGCAAACCTGATCCTGACCTACTGAACGCTGACAGCAGGGACAGAAGGGTCCAGCAATGGCTGAAGGGCTGTGGTGGGTGCACAAGATGCATCTGGGACAGTTAATGCTCAGGCAACCAGGGGGAAAAGTGGCCACAGTGTAACCCAACTGCAAAACTCCCTGCAACTACGAAACTAAGACCTGGGCCAAACAGCAGTGCTGAAATGTCCAAAATTTGCAGATAGTATTCTTTCTTGAACTATACCAATCTGGAGTTAGCAGAATAATTAAGAGAAATAGTGTGAAACAATAAAAATAAACCTGCTGGGGGGAAAAAAAAAAAGATAAAAAGAAAAAAATACAGACAACAATGTGCTTTTCCACTGACTAAATTATTTTGACTGCCTTTATTGGAATGCAAATATTTATCCTTTTGACTTTGCATCTTTAGACTTGATAGAAAATAAGCATTTTGTAAACACCAGGAAAAACTTTGCTTAACAATTTTTGACACATCTGCTGTAAAGAGTCAGAAATGAGAAAACACTGCAATTCACTAAAAGTTATCACAACCTACTCCCACTTTCCAACCCCTCATATTTCTAATTGCTCTGTTATATAAAAGAAATGTGGAAAGTGTGACAAGAATTTGAAATCCTCAATTTTCTCTCTCAGATGCCTGATGTAAGAATGGTGAAGATTTGGTGCAGAAAAAACTAGATTCTTCACATGGTGTAAAGCATAGTTTATTTCCACCATTAGGACCAGCTGAAGTAGAGCCAACATTTGCTTAATTTAACTATTTAAAATGTTATGGACAGAAGCGTTCAAGAGTTTTTTGTTGGACGAGCTGCTTCTATTCACATCACTTGGGAGAGTTCTGCACCAAAGTTGCAGAAGTTTAATAGCTTCCAAAGTTTCCAAATTATGGCTGACAGCATTAACGTTTCTCTCAGTAGCAAGCAAGCGCACAAAGGAAAAAAGCCAGGATTGCAAGTAATCTCTAGACCACAACTATAAACTAAACATGGGAAAATTTGGGGTGGCTGTTTAATTATGATCAATGCATAACTTTTTCTTAGTGAATTCATTTTTCCACAAAAGCACTGGGTGTGTGAAACATGCCAAAAAGGGCACCCTGACCCCTTTAAGTTCTGCTATTACCCTAATAAGGATCTTGTCCTGGACAGCTGATGATTGCATGGTCCAATTATAGAAACAAGGACAATTGCAATATACATAGGCCTTAGGGAATCTGCTATTCACCAATAAGGGCCTGAGCATGGTGATCCCGCTGACTTCAGCTCTTAATTGATTTCAAAAAGGGTTGAAATTGAAGAGCAACTTCTAGGATAAACATTTCAACAAGCAGAAATTCGGACAGGTGAGATGATCCAATACATTGACAACCAAATGATTTTGCTTCCACGTATCCCTTTATGTTCTGTTTTTTCAACTCAGCTTCTACTCCAAGTAAGGAATATGTTATGATTTGAACAGGCACATAAAATACAAAAAGTCTCAATGTTATGATTGGAACAAAATGTTGTATGAACAAATATGTATGAATAAGTTAAATATCCATGGTCTTGAAAGAGCTTTATCCACTCCTCTGGGGCTGCATATCAAGTAATTTAAATAGTCAGCCACATCTGTTCTTTGTTGGAAAAACTGGTCCAAAAAAGAAAGTACTAGTTCCTGCCCAAGGTTCCAAAATGGGACAGTGGTTATACCTGGTGTTAGAGCTTTATTTGATTATAATTAAGAGTGCAAAGGATCTAAGATAGCAAAGCACACAACATGAGATGCTGAGGCTCTGTCTTCAGTAGCAACTACTGTGTCCTGATAGGAGCAGATGTGGAGGGAAAAAGAGATGCTGCTCAATACTTGTCATCCTGGCTCACGTTAGCCTGATCTTGGGGCCAAATCCCTGCCAGCTGCTGAAGGTCAGTCATGAGGACTCCTAAGGCACATCTTCCTGTTTCCAGTTTCAGGATCTGGTTCTGTTCACTTCCAGACTACTCTGTGGTGTGAGCTGAAGTCCTGTTGAGTGAGGATAAATTTGCTTCAAAAGTACACTCCTGATCCAAGTCGGGTGACAGACACTTTTGAATAGTGTGCCAAAATAGTTAAATCCTGCTAAAAAGTTAGGAAAACATAACTATCCAAGTCTTTGGAGTGGTCTTGCAAGTGTTAGCTTTGTAAATTATATGGATTTACCCATGAATAACTTCTCTGTATAAGAATAGTAAATGTGCCTCAATAGCATTTTAAATGATTTTTTACTATGTGTGTTCAATATTCAGTTTTCCATGCAATTTTGTGTTTCCATAGAGATGCACTGTGTTTGGAAGAAAAGCCTGCCAGGAGTTAATCTGATTAATAATATTAAAATTACTTAAACTGAGAAAAGTTTAAATGTTCTTTGCTGGTGAAAGCAACTCTTTATCTCACCTGGATGTGAAATAAATAGGAGAGACTCTGGCATGCTTTTAGGGGAGTGTGAGATACAAATCTGAAAGGCAGCCAGCCCCGAGGAAAGTGTAAAGATGGATTCAGCTTATGTTACCATGAGCTTTCCCAGTAAAGCCAGGCCTCAAGAGCAGACGTGTAGTTATGAAGTCAGAGCAAATTGTGGAGGTCATTGAGGAACGCTTAAGGAATCTAAGCCTGGAAGGGACGGTCCCTCATTTCACCAGATCCTGGTCCCGACTACCACACAGTAAAACGTTCAGCAGTAAGAAAGAAAAGAAGCAACAAGATAGAGCAGAAGCAACAAATATAATGAAGACCTGGTGTGGAACCAGCCAACTGGTTCTTCAGGGTTTCACCCTGAGAGTGGTTCTGAACGTGGGAGCCAGAGGAAAATGCCTGAATGGGAATGAGGGCATGAAAGTAGAAGTAAATATGTAGCAGATGGGAAAAAAACTTGGGGAGAACAAGTGCTGGAAACTTCATTTTATCAGGAAGGGGAACACCAGAGGAAGAAAATTATTTTGCTGAAGGTATATAATTACAATAATATTTTGTAAATATTAATCATGAATAAATTGTGGCTTTCTGCTAAGTGGTTTGTAGCAGAAAAGGGTTACTGTCCAATTAGGATTAGTAGGGGAAAAAACTAAACAGTTTTAAGATCAAGCCTCATTATTGCATGCAAGAAAAAAATACGGTATAATTACTGTGATAGCAGAGGCTGATTTTCAATCAGCCTGAAATGAAAATTCAGGCTAATATTTCCATATTCTTGAATCTAATAAACAATTAAAACTATCTTAGCTTCCTTTACAAGGCCAGACCAGTACTTGTCTAAACCAAAACCAAAATTTTAAATGAGAGAGTTTATTCCTGTGGTTATATTGTGTATCTCTATAAAAACTTTTTCATTTTTAAATTCAAATTATCTAATTGACTTTTATGGATGTAGCATAAGTCTTTTTCACATTCTAGTAACTCAGAAAACTGTTTTTATCCCCTTCTCCTTATGTATGTGCACTAATTCTCATTACATTTTAAACTGAAAAAAAATTAGCAACTAAAGCACTGGATACAATACACAGATATAATTGACTTTGAATTATTTTGTTGTTTTGTATAAGCTATTTTTTCCTCACTGGGAACAGAAAATATCCCACAGGCAAAACCAGTATTTCAATATAATTTTCTTTAGAAAAGGAACAAACAGTTGAAATATCACCATTTTTTTTAAATGAAATGTTGCAAAATAATTCAGTTTGGAAATGTCTGTGTTCAGTTTTGACTTACTAAATCAAAATGTTTTATTTTCTTGAACTAAACCCAAACGCTGTGTTTCAAGTCGGTTCAACATTAAGCTGTTTGGGCCTATTGTGCCTCACGGGAATCTGCGCAGGGCCACCCGGTTCCCAGGCTTTCATATGGGCTCGGCTTCTCGGCAAAATCTCTCCCATTGCACCACAGCATGTGACTCTAATGATGAGCCATATGGCTTGGGCAGAGGGCGGCTCATGGTGCATAATGAGACATAAACTTTTAGCAAAAAGACTCTGCATTTTTCCTTAAAAAGCATTTGACACAATTCCCAGCCCGCTTTCTTCAAAAGCCGTGTTGCTTGAAAGGCTAGAGAAGGAGGAACTGGTTTGCAGGTATGCTGCTGAAAATCTTGTGTACATGAAAAGACATGGAATTCCAAGAGTTAAGAAACAGAGCTCCTTTCATGTCTGTTGTAACTCTTTTTAGATGGGGAGGAAATTGGCCCCTACATATCTTGACAACACAGTAGAGAGGACCGCAATCTACAGAAGTCAAGGGGAAAAAATGTGATAATAGAGCAGATGGGGAATGTGTTCCTATGGTGACTAGATACACTATATTTTCTGCTAAGATATACAAACGAAAAGTAACATGAACTGCAGTAAGAGAAGACCAAACACTAATTCTTCCTAGGTTATAATTATAGTTGGGGTGCTGCTAATAGTGATAGTCAATATTAAAAGTTACACATCCATTTCATGTTTATTATGTAGTATATTATGATTATGAATGAGAGAAAAGAAAGAGTAAAAATTAAAG
This sequence comes from Mohoua ochrocephala, assembly GCA_013398855.1. Classification (NCBI taxonomy): domain Eukaryota; kingdom Metazoa; phylum Chordata; class Aves; order Passeriformes; family Acanthizidae; genus Mohoua; species Mohoua ochrocephala. The sequence continues at coordinate 45,079 of VZTA01004751.1, forward strand.
CATTTTGGTTTAGTATTTTGCTTTCAGATGCCCCACCAAAAAAAAAAATTCAGCAGTAAAGGTCAGAACTGTAATGCCCTAAGTTACCTACACAAGCAGATGGAAATATCTGGACTTAAGAGACCTAGAGAGGGAGAGGACATGCTGTTAAGAGATTTCTCATTAAATTGCAGGAAGATACATTGTCAAATGGATCACAAGGTTGCAGAGGCAAGGTTTAAGAGGTTAGGAAATGTCAGAGTTATAGTTGACAGCCACCTTATTTCTGTCCTTTGAGATATGAATGAATGACACTGTTTTTCTCCCCTTCATGCAAAAAAAAAAAAATCTATGCAAGTAAAGTGTTACAGCTGTTTCAAAAGTTTTCTCTGCATAAACCTTGTCAAATTATGTCTTCCATGGAAGCATCTGTTCTGACGCTGGCAGTGTCTAAAAAGCATTTGGATGAGAGCATGCTGCTTTTTTCAAAAGATTCTCAATACAAGATGGTGCCTCTACTTCTCAGGCTTTATTTCAGAAGAGAGAGGTTCCTTCTTCTGTCCCAGGCAGGATGTCTGTTTCTGGCTTTGGCATGCACATGCAAAACTTGTTGCACAGAAATTGGTCAGCTAATGTTCGAGGCTCTCTGAAGAACTGAGTTGCCTTTTCATGCATGTCACGTGACTAGTCTTGGCATTGTCTTAATGGCATTAGTAATGTTTTGATATATGATATGCAGCGATATACTTCCCATATAGTAGAAATAATAATGATGATATAATAAAGTGGGGAAAGATCTGTTTGGCAAGTGAAGCTAACTAAAATAATCTTACAATCACTAAGAAGCCTCTGCAGGGTTATAGTGGAAACATGAATAAAATTAAAAGACACACTCAGTGATATTTTCCTGGATGAGTCACTGAGAATGTGTGCGAATAGTAAGGGACTGGGAATATTGGGGGATATCCAGCTATTCATTTTGCCATGAGTCTGAGACAACTCACTTAACGCAAATGAAAGGCATGTTTGCCTCTGTGATGGTCTGTTACTGGCTTGACTTGCAAAAAGAACTATAAATTATGTTGAAGAATGCCAAATGTATAGCTCTGTGATTTTAATGGTATATGAGGGAAAGGAAGGCAATCATAAAAAAATGCCCTTTTTGTTTTGCCTTCGGTGAGGCAAGTATAGATGTAGTGCACTCTTAGATGTACACTCTTAAGTCCTTCTCCTCAGAAATGCAAATTATTTTATCTGGCTGCCGAGGAAGGTTCCAATTATCAAGCCAGATTGAGAAAGTTGCATTTTCTCTCCCACAACCCCTTATGTTTGCTTTTCTCTAAACCTGCCTCAGCTGCACTTGCTGGGTAGTAGTAAAGAAGCTTGTCTGTAATTACAAAGGTGTTAATTTCAGCATTGCATGTACTTTTTCCTTTTACTAGATTGGCATGAACATTTCACACTCTAGTGCGTGCTGTAATTGGAACAAACTGCAACACCTACTACTAAAAACTGAGCTCTTTGTAGCCATTGCTTGTCCCTTCCATTTAAAATTCCCTAGCCACACTTTTGCCTCCCAAGCTGCCTTTGAAGGCAGATTTATGTGTTTTAAGTACAATTCAAGCATATTGCAGGCACAGCAGGAGATTGTAAACAATCAGAAACTGAATTGGGGGGAGCCCTCGGAATCTCAGTGTGGCAGAACCTGAAAACCACCTGCAGCTTAACTGTTTGCAGGTATATTATGGATGATTCAGCATTGCCAGTAGATGTTGCTGAGGAACACCAGGTAAAACACAGAGAGCGGTGTAACCATCTTATATGGATGCTCTCTGTGTGCATGAATCACCATGGTTGAAGACAGGGTTTTACCAGCTCCCAGAAGATTCATCCACTTCTTTATTATGATCTTTATTTGGTATGGCTGACTTCACAAAAGGACATCTTCAGACAATAGGGGAAACCAAACTCTGATTGGATGTAAAATTCAGTGATTACATATGTGTCTTGAAGGACTCCCATTTGCTAATTCTGTATTAAACACCTGTTAGAAAAATACTGGATATATGTATTATCCAAGGCTCATCTCTCTTGGTGCATCAGGTTCAAAATTATACACAGCAGGTAACCAGAGACAGGAAAAGTATTACTTTTTTCTCACCTCTTTCTCTGCAAAAAAGACTATTTTGCCCTTCTACATATATCTAGGACCACCCTCCTACTGGAAGAGGAAACACTGATGCAAATGCTGGATATATCCTCAGTGTTAGTTGTTGACTAGACTAAACACTGTGGACTCTGAACAGCAATAGCCTCAGCAGCATTTAGAGCTATTTTTCCTTTCAAAAGTTGTCTTGAGCAATAGCACCATTTAAAGACAAGGACAGCTGTCATCAGGTAGGTCCCATTTCAGTAATATGCCCTAACAGGGAAGTATTTGCTCTTGGTTTTCTTTCTAACTTGTTGCATCTTTGGCACAATTCTGCACCAGGGGTATGCAATTTTTTTTGACACTGCAGGCATGACTTTCCCTTCCTCCTGACAGAAGGAAGTCTGGATGTCTTGGACTGGGCAAGGGAGTTGAAATCAAGCCTCCCTCTTCCTGGGAAAGGGCTTTAATCACTAACTAACAGTCACTAATCATGCAAACAGTGACGGGTTACTCTTTCTGAAATTATTTTACTTAGCGAAAGTGGCTCTGGTGCTCTGCTTTGTGCTAAGTCTGCTGCTGCTGACAAAGTGTTTTGGGATTCCTCTGCCAGTGTGTAAGACACCAGGGCTCTCAAGGGACTTCCAGATGTCCTAAACTGTTTTAGAGATAGGCTCAATTTGACTAAGGTTATGATCCATGTAGAGATGAATAATAGGAAAACGTAGGATGTGTAATGATTAAGGTTGGTTGTTTTGGACATGGAAACCTAATCTCTGCCTAAATTGCATGCTAGGCTCAAATGCTTTTCATGACTCGTAAAGTGAGTGTTTGGCAAATGGCTATAACCACTATTATTTATAGGGAAATGCTGCTAGAGAAAGTCTGTTTTTCCCTGGAGAAGCAGAGGGTCCTTCATTCAAGGCTTCAGGCAGCTGATAAAGCCAGGGGTAAGTTTCTAATAAGAAGGTTTCACCCAAGACAATGTTTCTATCTAAACTCTCTGGCTTTCTTCAGCTGTCCCTCAGTCTGACTGATAGGTCCTTCAGACTTAACCTAGGCTCATTTTGGAGAATATGACCCTGATTTTGTCTTTTCCAAATACATGAGCAGCAGCAGCCTTCCCATCTAGAAACTCTGAGCTAAGGAATAGAATCACTCTAACAACTGCTGCTACAGCTGGGTAAGTCTGAGGAGATGAGCCTTTAAACTGCATACATCCCAAGGAAATACGAAGTGCTAAAATCAGCCTTTTTTTTTTTTTATATTTTTGCCTTAAGAATCATACAAGAAACAAGACAGGTGACACCACTCTTGGGGACTTCTAAAAGTTGGACTGTGAAACACAACATTCAAGTTTTTAAACAGGGTGTTGCAGAACTGAACTTGTTCTGTTTATCCTTCCAAATGCCTAGTTGTATCCTCTGAAATCCATCTGGAAAGCCTGTAGAGAATATGGGGAAATATTGGCTATACCTGAAACACTTCTAAAATGCTGTACTATTCCACTAAATAGGACACGTTTATCTGGGACTGTGAACCTCAGGAAGGATATTGTAAGTGGTTGAAAATTTATCGTTTCCACAGAAGAGGAAGAACGTAATTTTTCAGTCTATTTCAGAAATGAAACATGTAGAAGACATGACAGAATGGTCATTAGTCTAAAAAAAAAACCCAAAACAAATAAATGAAAATAAATTAAATCCAAAGATAAATTTAAAGAAAATAAAAACATCTAATGGGAAACAATTGACTTGTCCTGCAAGGCTTAAAAATAGTTCTGTATTTCAAGGAGATAAGCAAAAAACTTGCAAATTTTCTTCAAAAGCCTTTGACCTCATTTTAACACTCTGCTCTCCAGCAGAAATTATTTGCAATGTTGACATTTTCTCTATTATCAGGTCTAATTATAAAAAGTTACTGCTGGCTTAACTGTTATTTTTCTTCAGAGGCTGAAGGATTGTGTGTGTTAATGGCAGTGAAATTTCTCTCTCTCTCCGCAGTGGTGGTGTTTCAGAAGGAGCTTTGACACCAGTATTTACATACATCACCGAAAGGCAAAGATTGTGTGCCTTGCAAATGGAAGAAGTTGTTTTATGGCCATTCATAAAGGACCTATATGACTGATGTATGTGACAAGCAATAATTGACAGTATTTTAGTGTTGATATATCGTTCCTGGTTTAACTTTGTTTTAATTTTTCCTCATGATTAAAATTAGATTATGCCATGCTCACATTTCCATTTAAGATAAAAGGAACCAACAAGAAAAGGGTTTTGTTTTTCCTCCTTAAACTCCCTTAAACCTCATAGGTTAAGTCATGGAAATACATAAAGCTCTTTTAGTGAAAACATATACACATTGCATGTTGCTGGATTTGTTGAGGTCATTTGATATGATCTATGTTCTGCAATGTGTGACCAGATCTCATATGAAGCTCTTAAACAGTAGGCTAATATGAACATTTTAAACATTTTAAATGAACACTTTAAAACAAATTAGGCTCCAGAAGCATATATCTATTGCAACCTTTGCCATTCCAGTTGATATAAAGAACGGATAGTTGAGAAAAAGTAAATGTCAAATACTCTGTTCATGAAGTTGACCGTTTATTCCGCCTTTATTTTTTACCATTGTGCGGAATTTTGTCATAAAAACACAGCGAAACTCTAGTTTGCAGTATATGTGAGCTAATTAGGTAAATAATAGACAAAATTAGGAGGAATATTTAGTTATATGGAATTGAAAAATAGGGTGAATGCGAATGCTGTCTGGTATTAAATTACCCTCATCATTTAAAAACCACCTGGATGGGTTCAAAAAGTAAAGTAAGGCCGAGCAAAATATGAATTAATGAATAACACATTTCCATGATAGAATGTTTTTGACTACTATATAGACCTATAAATAAAACATGCTATGTGCATAGTTGGCACCCACCAATTGGCTAATGTTAATGTAAGTAGACACAGATTTCTAGAGTCTTTTTATATAAAATGTGGCTAGTTTCTGCTTTCTATGCTATGTTAATGAATGCCAGGGAGACTATCGGCTGTATTTTAACTTTTTGTTTACTTCGTCAGACTCACGCTGAGAGAGCAGTAAGTGCCATTCCCATAGCATAGGGCTTGCCACATGTACTTAAAAGGTCCATACTTACACAATTAATCACATTTTAAAAATTATTTGCTTTCCCACATTGAACACAATAGGCCTTTGTTACATTTAACACACAAAAGAAATGCACTAGCTGATAAAATACTATAATCACATAGCATTGGCTACAGTAAGTCACTAATTTTTAATATGTCTGGACTGCTACAGGCTCCTGATTATCTAAGATGGTGGAGGATAATTTCCTGGAAGAAGAGAGTAGGCAATTTAGCAGCGGGTTTTGTGTGGAAAGCTGCTGAGAGGTTACAGAGAAGAAAACGAGTCACTGGCAGTTGAGAAAACAGAATTATCTCAAATGTTTCAGTATCAGCAGCAAAAAAAAACTTCCACCAAATAAAAATGGCAAAACAATGACAAAAAGCAAGTAGACTGAATTAAGATGTACAGCTGATCATGGATGACAATAAACACGTGGCAGTTAATCCAGCAGTTTAGGAATGTATCTAGGATAGAGAACCTGAAGGGGTTTCTGTGCTTGCTAGCATTCAAGAGCAGAAGATGAGGACAAGCCTAGGCTGCATTCTTCCCATATTGGTGAGAAGAAGAATCATCCATCCCTCTCTTCTTGAAAAGGCAGAGAAGCAGAAGGAGAGAGTAGCACTATTTCCAGTGTAAGAGAAGTGGCACTGAGAGAACAAGTAGCGTGGTGGAAGCAGTAGCTGGCAGTGCCACATTCTGCACCTGACTGCCTTTGCTCTGAAAAGCAATAAGCACAAAGGATGTTCTTCACAAAGCAGCTTCTCTCTGCTTAGCCAAGCCTAGAGAAACGTTGCATGGGAAGAAATTTGATTAAAAGTGTGATAGGCTAGTGAGAAACTCATAGTTAAACGGTACCACTAATCACAAGAAAGAACTCCATGAACACTCAGAAAAAAAAATCCAAGTATACGTGGCAACAAGGAAATAATTTAATTTGCATTCCTGATTAAAACATGTTTGTCTTTTTAGATAAAGTATTGGACCTCTGTTGGTGTATACTTTTAATATCATCTTGAGGCTTGGTTTTTCAGAAGTTGCAGAAGAGTAAAGGCACAACTTTCTGCAACAGCTGCAGGTCCAACTGATGCTGGAAGCTGCTTTCACCTTGGTCACAAGAGCTGATATGAGTGCAGCACATTAAGTTGTCAGTGCAGATAGTAAAAATGTTGTTGTTACTCAAAGTGTTAAAGTTCTAAGATATTTTAATTAGATTAGATATGTGCAGGGTTAAGTGAACCACTGAGATGTCAGCTTTAGACTGGCTGCCATACTGATTGCTCCAATTTGGAAAAATGCAGGACACAATCACTGATTACTCAAGTATGTTCTTCTGACATCTTTTATTTTTTTCCATAACCTGTGACAGCAATGCCCCGCATAATAAATACTAGATATTCAAATGAAGGGGAATAATATAATTTCCAGTCTAGAAAACTGCACACAAACTGTATTCTTTACTGAAATCTTGGGCATGTTCCACTGCTAATTAAATGCATGAAAAGCCAGTCAGACAACACTGCGACTACTCAATTTACCATGGTTGCATAATGTACGGGCAAAAAAAAAAGGGCAGGAATCAGAGATTTCTAAGTCGGATTGACAGCAGTTAGTTTTCCTTACAAATAAAAAATGCCCCAACTTTTTCTCAAAATCTCTCTTAACAGCATTAGATGACCTTCCATATTAGATGAGAATGAGGGAGAATTTGAGTTCAGCTGCTGAGAAAAGGAGAAACAGTAAGGTAGAAGACAGGGGACAGACACTACATGGGTTAGACTGAATGCAAACTCCTAACCCAACCTGACAGAAAAGTTGTTTTCTGCCTTCTCAAAGTGGCAAGCAATCCATTGCACATATTCGGAATCCTGTATAAGAAAATGTGGTGAAAATTTGAGTTTGGCTGGATTTTCTGCTCTGTACAAGTGAGAGGTAAGACTGAACTGCAAAGCAGTATTCTTTGAAAGGTTCCTGTGAATTTACTATGAAAGCACACTCCAAAGGGTTATGAGAACTTTGGGATCCATTGCAGCATTGTTCACAATGACCCTTTCCATTATTTTATGGAACATATGGACCTGGCTGTCAATTTTAATAGGGACGACAACTTTGTTTAACATAGAAACGTATCTTTAATGGCCAAACCTGTAGCTGTGAGCCTTCTGTAAAAGTTTCAGGCAAAGATATTCGTGGAAATGTGCTTGAATTGAGTTCAAATCCTGGAAAGGATTGAATGTCAACCAAATTTTTAAATTTATAAACTACCCATGTGCCCATGGATTATAAGATTTCCTGATACCATGGAACAATGGAATTATAACAAAGCACAAATGTATTTGGCCAGTATCTACAGGGAGAAGGCTTTTTTCACTTTATTTTACTGATTGAAGGACGGGATTAGGAGGCAGGATTTAGTGAATTCTATTTTCAGATCTGCTCCTCATTTATTGTGTGACTGCACAAGCCACAGCCATGTTAGCAAGTCTCGGCTTTCTCTAGCTGCATTCAGTGTAGACCCATAGCAGCACTCTGAAAACTCTGTGCTCTGGGTACAGCCCAGGAATCAAATGAGCAGATTTGGGCTCTGCAGCCGAGCTGGTTCGTTCTCCATCCAGCATTCTGTGGTCACCAGGGGAAATATTGCTCTTGGAGTCACAAGAAGCTTCTGTAGCTGCAGGTCCCCAGTGGCTCATGGACTTTATTTTCTTTTTTAATTTAGTGTGGTCTGGCAGCCATGGAGGCTACGTTCACCTGGGTCAAGCCCTTAATGATGCAGGGAGCAATACTGGATTGATTAGAAGCCATCGCCCAGAATTCACACCCAGTTTATTGGTGGTGGTGAAGTCCTCACAGAGTAGTAAACTCAAATTCTAGTGTGCTGTTTAGGTTCCCCACCAGCTGCATCAAATAGGCCATCAAATTAGTTTGATTTTTTCCCCCATCATTTTACAGTGTTTGCTTCCCGGAAGGCATCATCTTCAATAGGATCTACACTGACTATTTCAGATGAGTTTTCGTATTTGTTACTTACTGCTCACAGATCCATTTGCATTTAACACAGAACCATCAGCAGGATTTATTAATAGTTCAATAACGTAGGATCAGTATTTTAGTTTACTTTGTTTGTCGTGTGTTTGATTTCTTTATTACACTTCGGTAATGCTGCAATAAAGAAAGCATCCTGGTGCTTTTTCTATTTGTTTTATTAAACCTCTTTGCTGCAGGGTATTTGGCAGTTGTCATGTAAGTTCCCTTTTAATATACCAGCTGTACTTCATGCTTATTCATTTCCTCTATCCTTAAACGTTCCTCAATAAACTAACAAACTACTTATTAGTAGTAACTTAAAATGTAAAATTCGTACACTCCCTTCAGTGCATTGGAAGCTGCTATATCTTTGTTTTCTTTTTGATGACAAAATCCCAAATTTTATAAACACTATAAATGAGTTTTTCAAAACATCAAAATGTACATTGTTATGTATGCAAATATGGCAGCTACACTTGCTTTTTGGAGGAGATGGACTAAATATTTGGCAGTCCTTCACAGGACTCTTCTTTCCTTATTTTCAGCATTATTTGCATGCATTAACTACCAACATAAGTTCTACATGCATAAGCATGTATTAAACAATTTTGAATAGACATGGATAAAGAAATTTTCCCTCAAATTCATTTTCTATTTGGTGAAAGCTACTCCTATATGAAAAAAATTAGAGTCCAAATATCATTTATAATAAAATTCTATTTATTCTGAAAATAAATGCAAAATTCCTCTGACACAAACTAGTCTGGTCTTTATGTTCGTAGGAAGTGTATATGCTCTTCATACGGTATTTCACACAAACACTGTTTAGAGGTGGATAAGATGCTTGTGAAACTGAAGAAATAATTCCCATTATAATATTATTTTCCTGACATTGGGGGCCTGTTCTGTGAAAGTCTGCCCTCTGCAGAGGCAGAGCTTTAGGCCACAAATACACTGCTGTGGGCCACCTGAGCGCCTGCCTCTCCTGCTGACGTGCACTCAGGTCTCATCCAGCAGCCCTGTGGGCCAACTTTGAGCTTCCCCAAATACACCCACACGGACACTATACAAAGATTCCTCTGTTTATTCTAGAAGTCCTTGAAACACCCTGAAAGGCAAGTTGTTTGGTAGTCCCATCAAACACAACCCACAGTCATATACAAGGAGCATGGCCTGCCTCAAACTATTCTTGCCGTTACCTTCTAACAGTAGGATGGGACTTTCCCAACTCTTCACCCAGGTCAGCCTACAACCACCCAAAGCACTGGACAAGGCAGACTTCAAAACTGGTCCCTGGCTCTCAAACTTCTTCGTGAAACTCTGCAACTCTAAACTCTTTAAACCAAACAGGACTGCTCTGATGACTATTCCCACAGGATAGTCCACCCACTGTTCACCCACCTGATAACAGTTTCAGTTCCTCCGTGTTTCACTGCTTTTAGAGCACCACTTGAGACCATGCCAAAAACCTTACTATAGTAAATCTGTGTAATATCTGGTGCTCCTTCCTTTTCAATGCCATTAGCAGAAAGAATCTGATTAATATTTCTTGACAGTATTTATTCTTGACAAATCCTTACAAGTTGCTTCTTATAATCTTGTACTTTTATCTCTGATTACAGACATTATTGATTCTGGTATTTTCAGGAAATGGAAGTCAGGTTGATTGGTCTATAAGTGCATAAAGCCTCATGCTCAGAAGTGTACCTAACATCTGTGGACTTAGGTCCAGCCATTGCAGTGAGCTTCAGTATCCATGAAGAATTGAGATGGGAACATAGTCCTGAAACCATAACCCACTGGTGTGATCAAAACCCAGTCTTTTCTCCTCACCCCCCAACATTCAGCCATGCAGACACTCCCTGTGCATGTCTGCTCCCTTCCCTTTTCGACTTCCTCAGCCCTACTCAGGATTTTCCTTAAATCTATTTCAGAGAACATTTATGTAGGATGGTTGAAGCCATTAAAAAGTCTCCATTCTCCTTAGAGGACTTATTTTTACTGCTGGGTTTTTCCCTTCCCCTTTCCCTTCCCCTTCCCCTTTCCCTTCCCCTTCCCCTTTTCTTGACTCCCTTTTCTTTGTGGAAGACCAGAATCAGAGAAAGCAGTATCTGCATATGACCTGAAAATAACGACTCCCCATGTTGCTCTTCCTTCCTGGAAAAAGGAATTTTGTTGTCTCAGGCAGTCTGCCAGGAAAGACCAAGCTCCACTCTATTGAAAACATCACTAAGGACAGAGAAAGCTCAATTGCTGAGAAACCGAGAGGGAGAGCATCAAGAGGGAGGCTGCAGCTTCGTGAGGCAAGGTGGCCTCTTCAGCATCTTGGATCCATTTCCTTGAATAATATAGAAGAAAGGTGACTTTAAATATTCAACTGCATGCCAATGAAGAAAACTGAAACCTAGGTTGATGTGTACTACGATCTGTTTTGGTGAGTGGGAAACAGAGGAAAGAGGGAGGCATGGGATTAGGCTGCTGTTGGGCCAGTGCCTGTTCATTCTATAGCCTTTTTTGGGATCTTTTTTTAGGGGAAACTGGAATGGATTTGTTATAAGTATTTACCATAAAGAAGTTGCAGAACAATAATTAATATCCCTGTATATTCATGTTATAAAAAGCTAGTATATTTTTTGTTTAAAATCGTTGCTCCTCGGTTGCTTCTGGCCAGAAACAGGGAACAATGATCAATGAGTTGCTTTGCTAATCATTTAATAAACATCCTTAACCTAACCTTAAATGAATAAATGACTAGTGAAATGACTGGAGCAAATGTCATCAATCAATCTCATATACTCAATATGTAAGCTGTTTCAATGGAGTAAAACATATGGTTGTAGTTTAAAAAGAAAATCCTTTGCAAAACTTCGTACAATGTTGCTTAAATCGAAGCTAATCTTTGACATAATCCAATATGAAGAGAGTGAGAAAGATTTGTTTCCTTCCAATGTGATTATAGAGTCAGGCTTTGAAAGAGATATTTTCCAAATATTTTGTAAGTCACAGTAAAGTACTTTGGTGGAAAAAAAAAGAGTAACAGGGAAAAAAATTTAAATAATATGTAACAATTGCTATGGTTAAGAAAATTAGTGTGATTGAAAAATTACCTCCTAAGAAGCAAGTGCCCATAAGATCTGCTATCTGCACTGTTTGAGGTCTAGGAACACCAGTTTTCACTAAAGATTTGGACCATCACTTAATGCAGGAGTTATATAAAATTCTGTGGAGACAATTACCTGTAGCCTGGGCGGCAGCATCAGTAGAAAGACTGATGTCAAGGCTTTCCATGTCACCACTGCCTGGACAGGAGTAGGAATATGTACAAGATACTTTGCACTCTCTCCAAAACTGCTTGTCACCTGGGCAAAGAGAGTCAAGTACAGCACACTGCCCACGGTGCTTCCTGGAAAAGGCGAGAAAACCATTGGGCGAGCACAATTACAAGACCCACATTGGCTTTTGAGATAAACTTGGGCTTACATTTTTCCAGGGAGATCATGCTGTTTTCATGCAAAAATTCTTCATACTAAGCAAAAGCACCAGTGTAAGGCTTTCCTCAGTTGTTGTGCAATGGAAAGTATTTTTCACAAGCATCTGAACTCATTTCTACTCCCTTCTACTCTCAAACTTCATCGCTCAGGAGAATAATATGTGGGAAATGTAATGTAGGTATTTCTTTTGTCTTTCTTTGGAAGTGGAAGGACACCAAATTAGAACTGAAATATGTAAAAATGGATATGAAAACTGCAGTTGTGTGATGTATGATGTGCTTTGAAAATGACCAATATTTATATGAGCTCTACTGAGAGTTATGCATCAAAGTTGATGTGGAAATTTCCTTTATTATCAAAGGGAATGCTTTTTAGGATACAATCTCATAAACTGACCCATGCTTTCTTTTTAAACTGCTACACTTAATTTTATCATAACATTTCTTGGGTATTTTCCCATCTATATATATATCCTATACTGACAATCTAAACAGCAGACGAATTTAAGTAGTTTAAATAAAAACTTCATTTATAAGAACAGAGCATAAGAATTAATGCATAATTTAAGCACTTCTCTGAAAATATGAAAGCAAAGATATTTTAACTAAAAATTCCTCTGTGGTGCTCCTGCTTCAAGTCCTCATCTTGCTGTTGACAACGTGTAGTGTATTAAACAAAAAACGGAAAGTTGTCGTCAGTGTTAGTACTGCAAGATTTAGTGCTGCAGTGAAACAAACAGCAAAGCTGATTTGACTAAAAGCAAATGTCACTTCTTCATACCAGATAAGTGAAATCCTAAACAAAAAATAAGGGGTTTAAATCTTAACATTATTACTGGCCCAAGTTAGTTAATTTCCTGCTAAAATTGATTTACTTCCTCAGTCATTTGAAAATAAGATTGGCACATACCTAGACTACTCAGGCTTTATCTATCAAAATCAATCAATATCACTTTTAAATAATACCTAATTAATTTTTAATCTGGCATTAGCTGTCTGGAAAAGAGTTCCATTTTCCCTGCCTCCCAATAGTAAGAAAAAGTAATAGTTTTATTTTAAATAAATCAAATGTTCATCATTAGAGCAAACAGACAGTTCTCTTAAATAGAGCTATTTTTAAATATGTAAATTTGAGAAACACAAAATTTAAAAAGAAGATGAAAAGGAAAATGGTGTGGTGCTTCTAAGCTCGTACAACTGTGAAAAGCAGTATAATTTATGTCTTAATTTACAGGTTTCCTTCCTGTCTCATGTTGAGCCAGAGACACAAATTCTCGGTTGCTCGGGGTTTCGGATTATAACTTTTCACACAGCAACTGAATTTATAGCTTTCTTACAAACAAGAATAACATGTAAATTGGATTGCTTCAGTGGAATACAAATACTTGTGAATGTCCTAAATGCTTGAACTTCCTTGGTGAACTTTGGAAAGCTCTGGAAATCATGATTAATGTCTAATCAGAGTCATTGTAAAGGGAAAACTGAAACCCACAGGCTCTATTCAGAACTTTCTGGCATTCCCCAGGTTGGGAATGCCATCGTAATTGTTGCTTGCCTAAGTGAAGAACCTTCTCGGGAGTGTTTGGGAGCAGGGCTGTCTGCCACAGCTAATAACTCACTCAGTATCTACCCCTCCAGAACCGTAATGCTCCGGCCCCGACCGCGCGCCTGCTCGGTATGACAAAGAGGCTGATGAATGGTAAGAGCGGGCAGAAATGGTAATGAGTCCTGGGATTCGGGGGGACACTACCCACCTTATGTGTTGGAAGAATTTATGAAGATAACATGACATACTAATATATTTTTACAGCCCAAACAAGATATTTTATGCCAGCTGTGGGATCCACACGTAGTTTATCAATATAACTTCCAAGACCTTTCCCCTTTTTTCCTCTGAGCTTGAACATTGTGTTATTATCAAAGTAGGTAAAAGCAAGTTGCTAAATAGAAAACTTGCTATCATTTTGCTTCTTTTTTTTAAATCTTTCTATATCCATTTTGAACAGTCACAAAGAAAGTACAAAGCTTTTCATGCATAAAATAAATCTCCTTGCGATTATACTCTTCTCTTTATCCTTTATTTTTCTCCTGGTACATCAGTTCATTAAAAATATTCTATACAATGACATCATTCTATGTTGTACTGACTCTTCAGCAAATTTTTAAAAATGGTGATAAACGCTGTCAGATTTGTTTTTTGCTATAAAACTGGTGCAGCTGACCCAGTTGAAATGCTATTTGCAAAACCATAATGCTAACATTAAATTCTTGTCAGTCCTTTGCAACTGCAGCTGCTATGAAATACCAGCCAACTATCTGAGGACTATGTGAAACATAGCATATTTAATTTACTTTATGCTGATCAATGAGCTCATTTTCAAGTAGCTGACTTCCGAGGTTAATGGTTTACCAGATGTAATAATTTTAAAAAATAATATTTTTTAAATGCAGAAAAACTATTTGACCACTAGGTAGTGAAGTACATGAAAAGTAGCCTGACATTTCTATAGACTATTTTTTCTCATTCATAAAACCCAGAAGCTATCACTGTGTGACAGTAAGGAATTCCAGATTTCAGAATAACCATCCATGCAGCAGTGACACAAAAATCCACATCATACTCTAAAATATGGGTTTACTCCAAAACCGCATGCGTGCCAAATTTAAAGCCTTCCGAACTGCCTCTTCCCGAACCCCTGATCCTTCCACACCTCCAAGGCAGGCTCGAGGAACTGGGTTACACTGCATAGGTCAGTATTTTTTTGGTGTGTTTTGTAGACTTGAGCTCTGGTGGGGAGTCTTCGTGTTTAACTATTACACAATCAAATAAAAAGAGAGGTGCAGAGCATTAAAAAAACACCTTCAAATCATATTAATATACTAAATTTATTTAAATATTTCTTTCCATTTTCCTTTCAATTCCTCATTTCTTCTATTATCTTTTCTTTTCTTGTAGAAAAGAGACATTAATGAGAAGAAAAAAGAAAATAAAAGAAATTACTATGTTGCTTTTCAGGTGGATGACAGTAAACACACAGACTGTCTTTGTTTGAGTTAGATAGGAAGGACCCAAGATTTTAAACAAAGGAAATGAGTAATTCAACAAGACCAGGAAAATGGATACTTTGATACATACTTAATTTTGTTTTATGGTGCTTTATAATGCATAATCAAATTCCACAACAGTAAATGTGGATTAAGTCAATGGTGAAAACAGATTGTTAATGAAAATATAATAGGTTTATGCTCGTTTCCCATGAGATTACTCCTTCACTGCACAACAGCTTATAAATTTATAGTGATCTAAAGTGAAATTATATTTCTTGGAATTTTCAAAGCCAACAATGGTATTCAGCCCCAGATTTAAAGGAAACCATTAGTCTTGGTCTGTCATGTGCATCAAGGTTTAGAAGGCAGTACACTGTTACATCACTGAAGCCCTGCCAAACATCCCAAAAGGAAAGCTAAAGAGTCATACATCTGGCCTGCAACTTTGCCAGATACACTGTCATGTCTGTGGCCAGGGCAGATATGGTAAAAGGCACACACTGAATGCCTTCGCTCGCACTGCAGAGGTGAGAATGTGATGGCAGAATTATACCGAGGCCGCTACAAATTTCTTCTGGGAAGAATTTCAATCGTAACTGACCATGGCCATGACCCGAATCCCACATCAAGGCTCTACCAGTGCTCAGGAGTGAGGCTACAGATTTCTTAGTGTGGGATTAGGGTCCAAATACAAATTGAAATTTGCTCTGTCTTCCTCCATAACCCGTATGTTTGAACCATATTGTCAGCATCTGTTTAGACGAATCTAGTGAGTCAGGAATTTTCCAATGTAACCTTGTTTTACTAGAAAGATAGCAATTTATCAAAACTGAAATTTTGTGGCACTGTGCCACAGATTTTGTTGAAAAGCTTTCAGGTCCTTGATAGTTTTGAGTGAGATAAAGAACCTGCAGACCTGAATATCCAGTCCATGTCACCATACCTACTGTAAACTGGATTATCATACTACTTTTATTTGCTGGACAAATCCTCCTTTTGAGTCTAGAAATTTTATGTTATTGAAGAAGAGTTTGTCTGTTTCTTTGTACATTCTAGACATCTGGTACACTAAAAAAAAAAAGCCTAAATAACTCAGCTGGGCTGTTGAACATATGAAAATTGTGAGCAAATGACCACTATATGTGAACGAATGAACTGCTTGAACACAGATTTCCACCAAAGCATTCCCATAGAAATTTGTGATGCCCAGTTACCCATGGCAATGTCTAGTAGCTGTACCCAAACTAGTTGGCTTTTGTATCTCTATACATTGCCCTACTAAACTATATCATTATTCCCAGAGCAAAGCAACTGCAGTTGGATGGATTGAAAAACATATCTGGATATCTGAGACTAACTTATGGGTCCCTCATCTGCGTCAATGCTTCCAACCTGCAAAGTCTGAGGAGCACTTTCCAGGCAATCTTGTGGGAGCTGTCTGATGTGAACGCTGCCACAAGGCACATCTGTGAGTTAGGCACACCTACAGTTCTCCTATATTCACAGCTTATCAAACCTGTTAAGTTCACCCTGGCCTGCTTTCAGTAATAAATACCTACAAACTTCATTAATTTCCCTGATGTGGCAAATGTTCCAAGCAGGAACATGTTTTCAGCTCCTTCTAGTTAATTCTTTGGAGCAAGAATTATCCATGATGTTCAGCACTGCCAACAACAGCAGTACTCTATAAATTAACACCCATAATAAAAAAACCCCTTGAGTCTTCTTTCTATAATAAACCACTTAGCAATTTAGTATAAATACTCATGAACGCTTCTTATACCTCAAAAATCCTGAAGTGGCTCCCACTGCAGGATAACTATTTGAGTTAATGAAGATCATTCATTCCTGTTGATGTGTGTTTGGGTTTTCAGTGGTGGAAGCTTGTTAGAAAAACGAGTCTCCCAGAAATGTGGAAAAAAATCATAGATCTGGAGTAGCCTCTTTCTATCTACCAATCCCTGCTAAATCTCAGGCACATCCAGTTAAGTCCATGCAGGTGCATTGCAATAATATTTTATTGACAAATTTCCAAAGGGGCTGGAGCCCATAATGCCATAAGCAGCATTCTTGCATTTCTCTGTCCAAATTCGTCAGTGCATCAACAACTTTAAATAGAGATGTGGATTGCATCTCTTGGGCAGTCAGAAGGAGAGTAGCTGTTTCTGCTGTGCAGTGATGCCGTATGTGACCTCCATTTACTTGCTTCAAAGCTTGTACTTGAAGAAATTTTCATATTTCTTCCTACATGCCTCTTTGATAAGTTTGTCATCTAGTTAGTTTTTAGTACTTTTGTGATACTTATTCTACTGAGAACACAAGAGTTACTAATTTTTCTAAGTTTTAAAATATTTTATGCATATATTAAAGAAGGAAAAAATCATTCTTTTGTATGGTTTATCCAGTGTTTATACACAGGGTTTACTGTATTTAAATATAAAAGGTGAAGAAGCCTTTTGATTTCATGTGTAAAAGGAGAAAAGAAAATCAACGCTAAAATATAGACACACTCTGGATCTAACAGAAGAATATTGTACAGATCACCAGTTACTACATCTGACTATAAGAAATCTATGGAGTTTTCTACCAGTTACTTGGAAGAATATTTTCTAGATTAATGGAAAGCTTTGTTTATTTTCTGGGGACTACAGTATTATAATTGAATGTTATTGGCAGGAAAAGAAGTATGTACATTTTTATAGCTAGTGTCAAGGTGAGTTCTGGACCCATAACAAGATCCAAATCAGAGGAAAGAACAGATATATACGTTAAGAAATAATTTCTACACTCACACCAAAATGTATATGAAGATGCTACTCAATTACAGGCAGAGCCGTGTTTGTATGTATGTGTGAGTGAGTGAGGGCACTTTAGATGTTTTGCTAGACCATATGTAGAAAAAAAAAGCATGCTGTAGGATGAAAAACTCTGTGGAAATCAGTTGGTAATTGTATGAGGAACCAGCAAAATTTACCTTCCCGTGACGAGCAAGCTTTAGCAGCAAGGATTGATGTGGAGCACCTCCAAGAATGTCAAGGCTGATTGACCTTATTTATTAAATAAGAGAAAAACACTGTGCTTTAACAGACAATGCAGAGAATTACAAGAGGAGTATGTGTGATATGGATTCACAGTCTTGATAAGCAGCAGTGAAGTACAGCGGAGTGTTTCTCATAATATCTCTTAGAGAAAACTCAGGAGACACACCCCCTAGAAACACCTAGATTACAATGCAGGATATTTTCAGGAGTTTTATAGTGGTGATGCTATATCAAACACAGCAGGACCTTGACTTCAGTCAAATCCAGGTGGGTTTTGCCTTTAACCTGGAGGTGAAAGAGAAATGTGGAAGCCTGTATTATCAGTGTCAGAGAGCTCTCCATGGCACCGACTATTTGTCATGCTTCTTTTCCTCTGGACTGTCAAAATAATTTTTCGAGCATTTGAGACACCAGTGCTTCTCTGTAAGAGCTGGATTGTGAACCTGTTTGTCTCCTTGGCACTTGGTTGCTGTAATCTGATAACACATTTTCTCGTAGTACTGTGCTTTATTGGAGGGCAGAGACTTCTGCAGTGTAGTGTTGGCACTAAGAGTACCATAAAGCCAGAACGGTTTCAAAGGAAATAGTTATGGATATATCAATTCTCCACAAAATTGGTAATGGGCCATTCAATGAAAAAATAAAACTGTATTCTTAAGATTTTCAAAACTATTAAGATATCCCATTTATAGTCCTAGGCTGAGATTTTCAAAGGTCAAGAGAATAAAAAATCATTACTATCAAGATTGGATACATATACTATTTTCAAATTTGAGAGGCAGAAATATAGCAAATTTTCTGCAAAGCAACATTTTAGACAAATATCCTTCAGCTGGTGCTTTTGAAAGAAATAATTATGTGGTTTAGTCATTGTTTCCTACCGTAATATAAGAATGATTTTTCAGGTAATTGTGTCTTTCTGATACAATTCTGATACATATAGAAATCTTCTGGTCAAATTTATGAACATCTGCTGCAGCCCATGGATCCTATACCTGTCAAAAGCTCAATCGCGGTATTATTTATTATGATATTATAATTGTGCGATAGTATAATATTAACATTGCATCTTCTTATAGCAGTAAATGACAAAATCTATTTGTATACATCCACAAGAAAAGTAAAATATAAAACACATATACCAGAAACTTAATAGGAACAATTCAAGGAAAGCTAAGCACCAGAAGAGAGGAATCACCACAATTCAATTGCCCTGCACAAATTTTTATTTTGCCTTTTTTTGCCTTGTGCATTATTGAATAATTTTAACTATATAATAAAAACAAAAGTCTTCTTTACAGTATCAGCTGCCAGCCCTACCCGCTGTACCTTTGCAGTCTATTACACCCAGATGGGTTCTCCTTTTCATTACAGTGAATTTCTTCTTTTTTTCTTTACGCTGCCGAAGTATGAACGGAAAGAAAACTAGTGAGGTAGTCTCTGCTTCCAGTCCCCATACTCACATTGTCCCACAATAGCCAGATTTTGCAGTTCCAGGGAAAACTGTCAACCTGCCAGCTCTGGCCTGGAGCAGACTCAGCTCCAACGAAATACTCAGCAAATTAACTGCTAAACTCTAAGGGGGGATCCAAGCAGATAGTGTTTCTTTGATGCTGTTGCTGCAGTGGAAGGTGTTGAATGTGCTTAGCTTGGCCAAGGTTAGGCATATCATTAGAAATACAGTAAAAGGCACTTTCTGAGCAGCAGATGCAATATTTTTCTTTTCCAGATTTTAAGGCTGTATGGGTTGGTTGCAGGAGAGATTTTCAACAAACTTTTTTTCCTTTTTTCCTTTTTTTTTTCTTTTATGTTTTCATGGAGCAAACTCTCTAAAGATGTATATTCCACTAGAGGTGAAAAAAAAACAAAAACACAAACCAGCAACAAAGAAGAATTCTGTGGATAGCTTGGCAAAATCATATTGAAAACAGAATATTCTGTGATTTTACTGTAAAAGTGGCATGAAAATGGAGCTACAGACAGCACTGCCTGTTCTGTTGACAATATTCACGGAGTTAGTTAGGTTTCGTACCTCCTGAACTATAACTTTTGGAGAGTTTTTGTCATCCAGTCTCTCATGAAGAAAGTTTTAAGTTCCCTTTGGGATAGTGTATATATATGATCCCAGCTGATGTATTTTCAGTCTTGAGGAATGCATAGACTTTTCTGGTAGCTAAAAATACCTTTATGAAATGAGTTGTTTAAGTTGTGACAGGATCATAAAACCCCCAAAAGCAAATAAAATTTACCTTGAAACAAAAGACACCCACGTTAACACTTTCTAGTTGGATGGATACAGCCAGGTGCCGCTGAATAAAAGAGCAATCTTTTGCATCAAAAATTCAAAAATGTTCCACATGCTGCATGTTAGGAGCTGACTTACTGTGGAAGTGCCTACAACAGGATACGACTGCAAAACTGTGGGTAAAGGAACCTTGCTCAGCACAAGTGCAGAAGGCTGCAAACATGAGAATAAATCACCTTTTCAGACAGATAAGTTGTCTCATTGGACTCCTTCTAGCAGGGCTTGGACTTGGTTTTCTAGCACAGGCTGAAGGCTCAGGTTGCTCCTGGACATTCCTCAAGCCCCTTGCTCTCTGGGCATAAGTGTGCAACCACTCGGGCAGCAGTCAGGCTGGCAGCCCGGCGCTCCTCCTCAGTCCTGTGCTGCAGAGAGACTAAGACCAGCACTGCCCTCAGGGAGAGGGATCTGCTCCCAGTAGACATAAACTGCGTCCAAGTAGTTCCCAGCTCCTCTGGTACCTCTTAATTCTTCTTCCTTAACAATTATGGAGTTCATACATCTTATCAAATTTCCAGAAGGTAGGAAACACTACCAGAAGGCTACTTTTCCAGAAGGCTAAAAACACAAGCATTGCAGCTCAAAATTTTGCTTTTTGTCTTTGTATAATGCCAGTGTATATCTCTACCCATCTTTTTTACCACCGGCACTAGAGTCAGGCTCTGGTACTGCCCAGGTCAGAGGAATGTCTTTACACCACCAGCCGCTCCGCAAGCAGGAGCAAGAGAAGGTTTTGCCTGCCATTGCACAGCCATGTCAGGAGTTCACCAGATGTAAATGTACCAAGCAGAAAGATGGTGCTGCTCATGTGAGTTCTGCCTGTCGGTATCAGGCAGCACATGACATCCTCTTCATGCTGCTCACCAGAAGATGAACGTAGTTGAAAGGATTTGCTGGAAACCCAAGAAAGCTGATAAACCCTGCTGAAAGTCCTACATGCAGCCTGAGCCTGTTTGCTCTCCGACCATTCCACCTTGCTCCAGCTAACCAGGCAGAGATTCAGACTGAGAACAAAACCCTTCCAGTGGGTGCAGGCTTATGCATCAATGACAGCAAAAGGAAAAAGCATTCTGGCACTTGCAACAAGTGCTGATCCCTTGTTCGCAATTCATAAGAATGACTCCACACTGAGGCATTCAAATGGCTTAAACTCCATGAAGGTATTTCAGTGCTATGGGGCATTCTGCCAATACTCATACAACCTATTAGTGGTTTCCTTAATTTTCAATTGTTAAAATCTGGAAAATAGGTAAAGATTTTCAGAAGACAAAAATAGACATTGATTCTTTAGCATGAAATTCATGCATTAAAAGTGGCAGGCTCCATTCAAATCCTTTGGGAATGGGCCATGCCAAGTTTCATCTGGCACTCAAACACTCTTGTCTATTTAGAAAAGTGGTCTCAGGGATTCCTAACTATGGTCTCAAGCATGGGTTTTGACACAAATCCATTTATACCACATAAATCGCGAATTCATTCCTTCAAATACCAAAGTCAGTTTTGAAATCTTATGTTTATAACGGTTCATCTATATTCATCAGTACTATCACCTTAAGAAAAAAAAAAAAACACAGAAACTTTTAACAGTATTACCGGTGAGTGCGATGGGAACAGAACACGAGATCTTTTTTTTTAAAGCCACAAATCTGAAGTGGAAGTGAATGTTAAACGTACGCCTCATACTAAAACTTTATGAAAAATGAAATGCACAAAAAGCTGGATCCTTGCCATGACACCCATTATGGTGAAGTCTGAGACTCTGACCCTTCGTGTTATACTTATTGTGTTTTTGACACATTTAGTCAATTAAAATGGGTGAAGTGTAATTTGTTTTTCTTAAGTTTAATACAGCATGTCAATAGAAGCTAACCAAAATTTATAGTAGGAACACTAAAACTGCCACTTGCACTTAAACAAATGAACACAATTTATCATGGTTGAAATAAAAGGAACATCATGTGCATTTGACTTTATATTTCACATGAGCATGTTGCCAAATATAGGAAAGCATGTTACAGCTGACACTTCCAATGGAAAAGACATTTTACTTCACATTAAATATTGGTGTGAAAAATTTGGACCTTGTCCAATCCTAAGAAGTGTTAACGTTGGCACTTCCACTGTATACTTTTACTGTAAATTGTTGTAACATTTATTTGACATGGAATACCCAAAGGATTGATGAGTAAAGAAAGGAAGACTTTTTATTGTGCCATGTTCCCTTTTTCAGTCATGCATACTAAGCCTTTACATCTTCAGAGTTTAAACAAGTCACCACCTGTACTCAATCGGTGAAAGTTATTTTTCATGCAACTGGAGTTTGCCTCTTTTATAAACCTATAAAAGCACACATTTTCCATTTTATTGGTTAGCAAAGCAATGGCTGATTTAACCATAAAACTTACAAATGTTGTTTCTTTATGGAGATCTATGTTTTTTTAGCCCTTTTTAATTCCTTGGAATATAAGCCTCCTTCATTTCATTTGTTGTCAGAGAGTGAAAACACAAAACAAAGTGGAGTATTTTTTTCTTTTCATTAAAAAAGTTCACCTAACACTACTACCACTTATATTATTACCCATAGACTACTAAAGATTTAGGAGGAACAAAGTACTGCTGCGTAAAAATTTATCCGCTTCAATTAAGTACCTGCACAAGAATTCTGTGTTCGTATTATGTGAACTATAACTACATTTATCTGCAGTAATGAAGCACTGTAAAATGCTGGAAAAGTGCTGAGGGGCACTTCATATGATTTACTGAACTGATCTCTAGGTTAAGAAAGCAGGCCGAAGACAAGGGAATTACTCTTTTCATCCATATTTTTCAAATTAAGAAAATCCATAGCCTTTTGAATTATAAAATTAAATTTTAGAGACACAAACATGAAAATGATTGGGGTATTTTAACAATCTTAAATACCCTGCCCAAGACCTTGAGTTTTGATCTATTTAAATACAACACTTCAAACTTTCTGCATTTGATTACAATTAAAAGAGACATTTACACACACAAACACTGGGAAAACAGATTTTTTTCAAACTAGACAAGCAACACAGACGTCCTGTGCCAGGGAGAAACCTCGACAACCGTGCGAAGCAATGAAACGGGAAAATGTAGGCAGCAGAGGACATGAGCTGGTGCCCAGGGGTACATCTGCTGGCACCCAGAACATCATGTAGTTGCGCCCTCAGAACACCTCTGGAGAGAGGAACAGGCTTATTATTCAATTTTTTTAAGTACTGAAGGCAGTATCTACCCATTGAATGGAAAAAAATTCTATCCTTTGTGTATTCTTCTGGCCTACAACTGGGAGTGTGAAAACCAAATCTAAGTGAATGGAAAGTCTCAAGAGAGGGACTTTGAATAGATGATCCATGTATCAGAAACCCACCACACCCACCTTCCCCTTCGCTATTTCTAAATGGAAAATATGCTCTTTGGAAAAGACAAAGGACAGAAAAAATACAAGAGGGCAGAAAGGCTTGGAGTAAAGATAAAATTTTTGGTAGATTCTAGGGTGCTAACAACGCAGTCAAAAGAGGAATGTCAGCAAAAGCAAAGTCAGCTCAATCTTCTCTCAGCCATGTATGATCAAGTCGTGTTGCTTCAGCATCTTCCTCAGTCTTGTAAAACTATTTTTTCATGGCAATATCATCACTCTAGTTAGCAATAGGGAAGGCAAAGAGATCACTCCTATCTCCTAACTCATAGTCAAAAAAAAAAAAAAAACAAAAACACTCAACCCCACTGGCCACAGGCAGTCATGTGATAGGAACATGTTTCCAAAGAGATTGTACGGGCTCCATGCTTGAGTGTTTTCAAGACTCAGCTGGTTAAACCCAGAGTAACCTGGTCTGATCTCATGGATGAGCCTGCTTTTTTTCCCCCTCCTTTCTGCAGGAGACTACACTGGATCCCTCATGACATTGCTGCCTAACCTATGATCATATCATTAAATTCCTTATTGCAACTGAGATGATATGACTTAAAAGATGCATTTTGAAGGCAAAACGAGAAAACAAACAGCCAGCCATTCGATTGTTAAAGAGTAATAAATTATAAAAACTTCTTGTTGTGCCATTCCCAACACAATGGAACCACAATTTCTACCAGAAAGCAGATAAAATATAGGTAGATATTTGTATGAAAGTTTTCCTATTTGCATCTGGTTTCAGGGAAAGAACAGCTACAGGTATTATAGAGGCTGCCTGGGCTTTTTTCCCAGGTAAAAAAAGTTATTTTTTCCTTTTGTGTGGATGTAATGTCAAACGTGGACGGAAGAAGGTTGTGTTTGCGTTACTCCAGTTTGTAGCTGGAGCTAATGATGAGTGTGCGGGAGGAACACTCCATTTTAAAGTAGCACTACCTTTCCTCCCATGTCATGCTATCATCTGTAATGGCAACAATAATTCACTTAAGCCAGGAAGACATTTTTTCTGCTTTATCTATAGATCATTAGAGCAGTCTGCCTGCTGCATTAATGCCTGCTAAAATGGCATGCCACTTCCCACTTTATGGCTCTATGTCAAAAATGTCTCTGATAGCCGGTTACTCACTCCACTTTGTCGGTGTTAAACAATCCATTCCTTATTGGAGGAGCCACACTATCGCACGGCAGTTACTTGACTTCTCTAATATCCTCTATAGGTGTCAGGTCTCTGGAGAACTGTACGTCCTCAACTCCCACTGAAAGCAAAGGTGGATAGCACCTTACAGATCAGATGTTGTGACTCTCTGAAGAGCTGCTTAAGCTTTGCAGTTAAAACTCAACAGCTGTGCAAAATGTGGGCGTTATTTTTAGCCATACGTCCCATCTCTCCATTTGTGATAATTTACTACCATGCGAAATATGCTGCTATGATATTGCTCAAGAGATAATAGCAAGGGAAAATTAGTACAAGTATGTAACAAAGCAAGGCCAAACACTTCTAGGGAAACAGCCTAGGTTTCCTACACTGACTCAGTGTTGAGAAATTTTTTTTATATTCTTTAAGCCTTTGTTTCTCTGCAATATAAATGATATTAGAAAGAGTCAGGTAAAATGACTTATGGCACTTAGTGATTCAATTCGGCTTAATTAAATTCAAATTTGTTCGTTCATTTTTACTGTATACACTCTGGATGTTCTTTACCCAAATGGTTACGTTTGAGATAAGCACAGAAGAAAGGTAGAAAGAAAGACAGGTAGAAGAAACATATAAAAAAGTAATGACATCAATTAATGAAAGATTATTATCTATACCAAGTGAAATGAAGAAATCTGTCTGCATACAGATTGCCTACAAATGGCATACAAGTGATGCATACAAGTGATGCATACAGGTGCATACCAATGGCACAGAAGGGGTTGCTGCGTTTATAGGCTTGGAATACACTAGATAAACTGTTCGTCATTCTCTTTGGATACCATAATATTTTACAGATTTTGTTAAGTAATATAATGCACCTAAATCTCTACACAGAAATAGAGACTCTCTATGAGTTATATCTGACATATAGATACTGATATATGTATAATCTTCTCTTGTTGGTGATCTGTGATCTCCGTGAATGAGTCTGCACAAACAGCTGTCTTCTCTGCAAATGTAAGACTCAAAGATCCAATCTCATACAGACTCCCTCGAAACAGCCTTTAACCATGGGTCTTTCCAAAAGCTTTTCTGAAACCAAAATAATAACCTATGCTTCAATTACTACCTAAGAGGCTTAGTGTATGCATGGCTCACCTGAGGAACTTGACCTGGTCACGTGCTCCAGTTGTGAGTGTGTTGGACATTGTACAAACATAAAACAAAACACCTGGTTGCTACCTTATTCACTAGCGTGCATTGCACTCAATGTGCACTACGTTTAGAACAGCACAACTCTGAGGAAGAGACTGTCACTTATTTTGTACTCAAGAGAGTGATTCTGGATACCATATATGAAAGATCCTGGGTCATTTTTCCAAAGATGGAGAAATTTTGCCCCTTGGCAAACCAAAATTTTCTTTTTGTTTCTCCAGCATCAACATCATACAAGGTAGTATTTAGCTGAATGTTCCAGCCCCCTTGGGCAATGACCAATACATTGCATACTATTTTACAGATCTTTGAAATTTTAGACCTGCCATGAATGAAAAATGTTGAGAAGTACTCCAAAGCCACCCTTTAGATCCAAAAAACATGTGTACTCAGGGGTCTCTCATGATGTGCACTCTGTGTTCCTGAATCTCTTTGCCTTTGTTGTTATTACAGTTAGCTTATGGGCCATATTATTCCTTATAACAATCAAGGAGGATAATGCTGATGAAAATGTGAAGTTTACAGTGAATCATACTAAGTAAATGCTGCCTCTTAGGCTGCAAGCACTTGGGAAATGGTTTGAGGCTTCTCTTTTCAAGTTTAGAGGATAGGCCGTTACCTCCCACTTTGGACAGGAATGTCTTGGCTCCATTTTGATGTTATATCTGTTAGGTGCAGAGTGATGAGTCTATCTTACTGCTGATTCACACCGGCTGTTCCAGCAGCAACATGTGACTGTGATGCCTCTGTGGCCCAGAGGATATTTTCCATCAGCGGTAACAGATGTTACTAATTCAGAAGGCCAAAAGAAAGAATAAAATTATAAGCACATAATACATATAAACATTTCAGTCATATGCTTTTGACGATAGGGCCAATAAATGCAAAAGTTAAAAAGAAATGAATGCTGCTGCTGTTGATATTTTTGGAAGACCTGGATGGTCAGGAAAGAGTCCCACTAAATGAGGACTGAATGCAGTAAGTTAAATTGCTGATGGAAAATAGAAAATAAATTGGGATCCTGCTTTTCTGAAGGCCTCAATAGAAATAAACGTAAATCACCTGAAAGAATATATAAGACGTTGTGTTATGGTGAGGTGGTGACATATAAAATCATCTTAGTTCTCAGCATGCAGGGTGGGAAATGGAAATGTGTTCCTGGGGACAGTGATTTCAATGCAATTCTAACAATTTAAGGCAAGTAATTTAATTGCAACTAATGCCTGGCCAATTTTAGGACAGGGATGATCATGAATTGGCTGATATTCCATCCTTGCAAAATGGCATGCACATTGGAGAGCTTCTCTAACAGAAATGACTAGTACAAATCTCATCCCATCTCAATCTTTGACAGTAATTCTGTCATTTCCTGGTGGATCATACCCCACTTAAATACCATTTTCAGCTGGACATTTATTATTGAAAATTATCTTTCCAAAGTAGTCATTATAATTTATGTAATCTATTGATCTACAAATGTTTAAAGGGAAAAAAAACCACCTGTTCCTTCAGCTCTACTTCATTCCTTTTTCATAACCAGTCACCACAATAGACCCTTCTACAGCTGAACTGTGTTGTCTTTGTCCTTGGTACAAATTATTTGCTCAAACAAAAAACCTAGTTTGGTGCCTTTTTTTTCTTTTTAGTTTGTTTTGGGTGGTTTTTTGTTTTTTTTTTGTTTTGTTTTGGTAAAGTTTAACACTCCAAATAGAAATAAACTAACATTGTGTGGATTAATCAGAGGAAAATAGCAATCCATTTAGGCAATGGGAATGAATCGCCTCCTTTTCATTATATGAACAGGGCCTTTGTAAATTTTTCAGGACAAGGATCATGTCTTATTCACCGGATAAACTTTGTCATTATATACCTATGTTATTTCAAGAAATATGGGTTAAATAAGAAAAAAAAGTGGCCGTTTGGAACCCAGCCTGAAACTCACTGAAGTCAATGAAAATATTTCCATTAGCTCCAGTATGAGCTGGATCAGATTCAAGAGGTCTTGTGAACAAAAACATCCATGATAATATAATAAAGACTCCATCACTCAAGGGGACAAAATTAAGATCACACAGGTGACCTAAACTGTTGTATTTCCTCATGGGCTTGAGCACTTGATTTTGCTCCCTTAAAATTTTTAACATAGCTGTTTTGTCTGTGTTACTGGCAGCGTCACATTACACTGCAATGCAAATCAGCAGATGTCTAGCTTTTGAATTTTATCTTCTTTTTTTCTTTTTTTTTTTTAACAGGCAACAGCCTTTCCTGCAAGTCACAATATCTGCAAAGGGGTTTTTTTGAGCAATAAAAGCATTATAGACACATGAGCAAAGTTCTTCAAAGTCAGATATAATTACCCCTTCTGTGAGGCACTTTATGCAATATTTATTTCCATTAAAATTGGAATCTGTGTGCATTGTTTATTGAAAAAATGAATGCAATGTCAAATATAGAACTGCACAGGGGAATACATTGGAATTCTGGAAATTTTCAAACTAATTCAACATTTTTGCCATACATGTATTAGGAACAATCCCAAGTGTAAAACCTAATGTCACTGATGTAAAACTGTCTTCTAAAAGTTTGAAAGTCTGTCATCTTTCTCCATATACTCACTTCATTAAATAGTTTACAGCTTGCAAGGGGATCACAATGTTGGAGTAAGAAAATGACTGTCCTGACAGATTCAGACAATAAAACAACCAGATTGTTATATGAATGTTTTCTCAGAGACTGTTGCTGCAACACATAATAAATACAAATATTGAAACACCTGCATGATAAACATAATACTTTTAACAGATGTTAATCCCTCCTGAATGCGACCAGTGGATTTAGATCACATAAATGCAACTTGCCCCATTCAGGTCTCCCTGGAAAATTGCCAGTCATATGGTTGCTTTCTGACCAACTGCTGCAGTCTACACGCATGGATTTGCTCCTCAGTTCTCCTACTATGAGCATTTTTAAAACAATCCATAAATATAGCAATGTGTGTGCGTGACACTGAAGCTCATCTACAATTTAGGTTGCTTGTCTGCTGTCAGCATGAATTGGTTATATTATTTTCAGAAAAGAGTGTTCCAAGTTAAAAACAAACCTATTTTCTCAAAATCCTGACATTCTGGCAATGAAGAGCAGAATGTTTCTCTCCCCTTGGTGGGACTTGTTCTGCCTCGATACTCTCTGATCATACGCAGCTTCTGTTTACTTCAACAAATTTAATGGAGGTTCAGCATATTTGAAAATTAGCTATTAACCCTATGAAAACACTACTGAGGTTTTGATACCCCTAGGGGAGAAGCACACACTTACAACCCGTTGGCTCAAACTTAAGTACCTGCTTATGCGCTCTGTTGGAAAAGAGCCCGAATTTATATCTGCCTTTTCACCTCCAGAATGCATTTGAATGCCTTTGGTTGCAACTTCAGTTTATACAAATAGCCCTGCACCCGCAGGGCCGTCTCTGCGCTACCAAAGATGACAGCGTGCGTTCGCGCGGCCGTGAGGGGCATTACTCAGCGCTGAGCTATCCCGCCAGCAGGGCCTGACCCACTGACGTGTGTATGACTGAAAATAAGCAACGCCGGGAGCAGAAAATAACTGACAAGCGATTATTCATGGAAACCGAACGGCAAAGGAAAACCCGCGCGCTTCATCTCGTGCCTCCGATAGCTGCACTAATTCAGAGAAAGTGACACAAAGGGGAACAGAGGCACAACAAATATCAGTGCAACAGAAAAATGCCAATTCTTCGTGAAAAAGCCAAACTTTACTTTCAGAATTGACAAGTAAACAAAGAAAACAATAACACAATTTGTATAAAAATTAACACTAACTTGACGTATCTCCATGCACCACCTAGGGACATCTAAGTTTAAAAAAATGTGGGATGAGTGTAGTATTTCAAAAGATAGAAAGGTTCGCCTGGTAAAGAAGTTCCCCAGAGCAATTTGTGGCTGTAGATCGGGAGAAACAGATGCAGCTGAACAGGAAGCAATTGAAGTGTTTTCCAAATGGCTCTGGTGAATCTCCAGAGTTTCTCGTGGTGACAAAGGAAGACATAATTATATCTCAGATGCATGTTGAAGAAGAATAACCATCATTATCTAAAATGAAGACTTAGTTTATTCAGTTCAGTTGTACTCTTGCTGAAATAATTGCAGAAAAAAGATTGTGGTTGGTCACAATAAATAAGAAAAACCACCAAGATGTTCTGCTTGGGATATGAGCAGCTACAGGGAGAGAGCTGCTCTAAGACAGAGATAGACCAAGAAAAGTTTCCAAAATATTACTAGTCAGATATGAATAAATAGATCTATTGGCTTAATGGCAAAGAGCTGTGTTTTCTTACCGCATCTAGTTGATTCTGCTATTAATTGCCTTGAGGACACAAAACACAGGAAAAACTTTTCTATTGATTATAAAGTGAAAAATTCAGCTGATTCTTCCACTTTTTAGGATTGTTAGCTCATCATAATTAAAAGAGAAAATGATGGTATTGCATAAAAATTGTTCCAACCAAGCCAATGTGATCAAAAGGTGAACACCCTGCTTGTACAGATGCACAGCAGCTTAGAAGAGAACATGGACTTTCTGAGATAACAGTATTCATGATTGTGATTATGGTGTTCAGTGACTGTAGTAACATGAGCAACCTGTTCAAAACATTTTTTAAGGCTACTGAAGAACTAGAATGGGTTCATTAACGATTCTAAGTGCTGCTATTTGCAGGAAAACTCTCGTATAAGGAGAAACTGGCAAGACTTTTTGTGTTATTAAAAGATCATAGAAAGATGCTGGATCAGTAAGATTAACTAAAAAGATCTTTTGGTCTAGTCTCATATGATATAATAGCTTGAGGAGGTTCAGTGAAAACGAAAAGTAGCAAATTCAAAACTGAGGAAGGGATTGCTCTTTTATTCACCCCATGCTTAAGACTGAGAAGTGATTCTAGGACTCAAAAACCATTTGGTCTCTTCTATGGTTAACAAGAGTTTCAAGAATTGTTTGTAACGCCCACTGTCTTTCAAATAAATTTTGCAATCTTTGTTCTTTTATCTTATTTTCATTTTATTTTTCTAAACTAAAACACTAGGTTCAGAGCAGAGAGAATAAACTTTCTTCGATGTGGCTTTTTCTAACCATTTTAAAGAGTTGATCGGATGCAATAATTATTTTCCCTGGCTTCAAAACAATCTACTGGTCAGCTATACCTACAGCAGACATTTTCATGCTGCTTCTGTACACTGGTGTCTTGGCCCCTGACTGGCTTCTCTGCTGTTATCAAAATACAGAGAATGGAGGAGAAGTCTGGATGCAGACACATCCTAATTTTGCCAGGACTGTCTCTTCTATTCATTATAACGCTGCACATTTTACCTTTGAAATTCTGAGTACATTCCAAATTATAGCTACATGAAAATTTTTCTATAAATTAAGAGAAACTCATAGAAATTAAGTATTTTTCGCAACTGCCTAGTTATAAAGTATTTGCTCTCCCTTCTCCCCCTGTAAATTTCCTTTTAGACATTATGATCCCATGCTTCAATCTAATCTGAGCCTGAGGTGCACCATCCCTTGTGAGGCAACAAGGCGTTAGCGTCAAAGTCGGGAATGGTGCAGGAGTCTTGCAGTTTGCCACTGCTGGGAGAGACAAGCATGACCACAGCAGGGATGGGGATAGCTTTGAGGGCTTTCAAAACCAGATCCCATGCAAGGGATATTCCCAGCCCCCACAAAGCTGATCAGAGTAAGCTGGGTGCAGAACACCGGAGTACTCCACAGCCCTAAGAATTACTGATACAAAAGTGTTCTGGGTTTGTGTTTTGAAAAATAATGTCCGACTGCTATGCTCACTGATTTGTTTGTTGCTGCAAATGGTGCCATCAGCAGGTTGGGGTGTCCGTGCTTAGGGCTGTGCGTGGGCTCAGCCTAGCTCACCTGCTTCCTCCTCTCCACTTCGCAGCAGCTCAAATATTTACCTGAGGAGACTACGAGTGACCAGCACAAGCCAAACTTTTGGTCTTTTTTGATCAAATCCTCACTGCCCTCAGTGGTGAGCAATAAACTTCTTGAGCTTTCATTTCTGTGTTTGTGTAAGCTCATACCTAATGGCCCTTGGGGCTCCTCTTTGCCCAAGACACTAAGGCTGCCCTGAGCCTCGTTAACCACTTGCATTTTAAAATTAAAGCCTTGAAGTCTTTCTTGTGCAGCTCCTCACCCCTGGCAGGATTTCCCTGTCCGAGTCTCCACCTATGTTCTCAGTCTTCACAATGGTGACTGCAAACGTCACCCCCCTCCAGATCCAGGCTCTCCTGGCTACACACATGTGCGTTTACCTATTTTCTCTCATCTCCTGCACAAGTGTAAAGGCTTTCAGATGAGGGCTGAGAGGAAGCGTGCTAGGGCATTCCAGTGCACAACAATACTCCTAGACAACGTGATTGGAGCAAACTACAAGTACTGTTAACAACAAGCAAATAGCCTTAACATGTTAAAAACAGCCTTAATGATTCTCATTCTTAAACCTTCTTTTCCCATGGTATTTATGTGCTAAGGTTTCATCTGAACTTAGGTTATTTAGGCATTTCTGAAAAGTCTACACTTTAATGGGTTCAAATGACTAAGATGAAAATGAAATTTCAGTAATTAAAGTTCATGTAAGGGGAGGTGTTTCATTTAGTTTTTTGTTTGTTTGCTTTCATCTATAGGCCTCCAGTGTTTTCGTATCTATTCTATAAACAGGATAATATAAAATCATCTAGTTACAGAAGAAATGAAAAGTTGAATGATTCGTTATATTTATATGACCTTAAAACATGTTGCAGAATTGCATTTATTACACAGAAAAAAAAAAACCCAAAACAATAAAACATCTTATTGAGTAGTTGATTATATGGCATTACAAAAATCTGCCTTCCAGTGGAATCCTTTGGCCTGCATATGTACAACACTATAAATCTTGCTAAATATTTGTTTCAGAAATTGTCCAGAAGGATGAACAGATTGATTTTCCAGACCTAAATCACTTCAACACCAAGTAGTACTCTGGAGAGAACTGCGTTTCTCTTCTTGTTGTTTGCAGACACATTACGATCACACACTGAGCTGCAGCAGTTCAGCTTTGTGGTCCTTTTCCTGTTTCATAGCGCCAGGATGGAAAAGGCACAGCTTTGAGACTACCTACATACAAGGAGCCGATGAAACCCACAGCAGAATTAAGGAATTAATGAATGCATTTCATTAATTCTGAATTCAGTAACAAACTATATTTCTAGCCTGTGGATTTGCATTAATTTGAAAGCTTGAAGAAGAAAAAAAACAAAGTGAATATAGGACTTTTTCACAAAATAGCTTGTAAAGGTTTTGGGTTTTTACAACATATTTTCCTACATTTTTACAAAAAGTCAGCAAAACATTTATTTTTCCATTAAACTTGTCGAACTGCCAGGTCAACATTTTATAAAGTAAAATTTTTCAACTATAAAAATTTTGACTTGTGAGTTGTTTGTAACTTAATACCTCAATTTAATGGTGTTCTGATTAATTTCCCCAAAGAATTTGCTGTTCTAATTTGAGCTCACTGTTTCGATTTGTATTCAATAGCTGTGATTTTTAAAATGTTACAGAATGTATTTCCTCAACTGAAAAGAATATTTTTTCCAAATTACCTGAAAGGATATTCCATGTCAATTACCATCCTGTTAAATACAATACATACTTGTGACTTAGGCACTTAATGCTGTGCCTTTAATTTGCTGGTGAAAGCCTGATGCCATCCTTTTCCATTTGTACTGCAGGCTGCTGCCCGAAACACCATGCTTGCCAAAGACATTCGTGGAGCTTTGATTTTTTTAAAAAACTTACATTTCATCAGAGCCCATTAAAAACTGAAAAGTAAGGAGTGGTTTTTCTCACTTCTGTCATTTCTAATATGTACCAAATACAATTATGTACGTGTGTGCTCATCAGCAACACTTCACAATTGCAGTTTTACCAGACTTTCAAGGACTAGAAGTACTGGTTCAGTTTAGGCTGGTTTTATACACATGATCAGTTTTAACAAATCTATTTTTAAAATATGGAGGCCCGAACGGTGAGGAGTCATATCCAGTGTGGTCAAAGATAAACGCTTTGTACAGCTGTTATGAGACCAGCCTTAGACCCTTTGTCATGTCTGCTAGATTACATTCTCCTGAAAATCTACATAAAAAGTTAGGCCTCATACATGTTTTCTCAATATTTATATCCCTTTAAGGCATGCAGCCAGCTAGAGTACTATATAAAGGGCACTAATGTCTGTTTATGTATAATATTGCCTAGTATAAGGAAATTTTAGTGTGAAATACCTTTTTCTTTATGGAGAAAAAGAAACCTGTGCCTTCACCTGGCTAGTCACTTCTCTGTCTTCAATTTGTTTTGGGGGTTGCTGGGGCTCTTTCTGACAGGCTTGGGTTAAGATAGTACTGGTAATAAATGCCTCATGAGAAGTCTTCTTGCAAGTACAATATAGAACTGTGAAATCTATAGAAGAGGGAAGAGGGAAATTTCCCACACACAGCCAGAACCTCTCTCATTTACACTCTAAGCCTCTTTGGATTACAAAAGACTCTTGCATGTAGTGCCTACTTCTGAAAAAGAAGTGAAACATTTCAAAAGATCCTAAAAGCCATGTGGAAAGGTAGACTTTATGCATTAAAAAAAAAAAAAAAGCTCAACACCTATTTGTCAAAACTCTCATTTCCTATTAAGTAAATGAAATTGAATTGGTGTTTAGTGGTTTAGTGGGTTTCTCCTCTGCTAAATGAACACAACCTGCTGGATCCAGCAAATTCATTAAAAATGTGCTTTTACAGGATAGAGGGCTTTAGGAGCTGCACAAACCCATCAGACTTTATGAGTTTTCAGACCAGTTCTATTCACAGGGTGCGAGTGAATATCTCCCAGTTCCCAGGGAGCCTCCCTTCACAAATAAAAAGAACAGAGATAAGCTGAAAGACACGCAAGGTGAGCATAAAATGTAATTAAAACATACTTTCATTTGCAGTCTATTGCAGCTGCTAACCTTACTGATTAGCAGTTCTTCCATCTATGAGTCATCTCAGAGATTTATTCACAGGAGGTCTGAGCCTGAAATCACTCTTGTTTCAAAGGATGACAATGAGCAAATATTCAGACGTAATTCCATGTAGGCTGAAGACCAGCAAACCTACCCTAGGAAGTGACAAAACATGTGTCAGCTTAAAAGCTATTATGTTAATTGAACCATTTGATAATTGCATGACATATACACTGTCTGGATCAACAGTGATGTTCTTTTTCATGCAGGAGGTTTGAAAACCAAGACAAGCAAAACAGGCTGCTAAGCACAGGTTTCCTCCACTTGAAGTCTGTAAGATACACCTTGAGGCCAGAATGTGAAAATAAAAACCAGGCAAATTCTGCGTCATCACTAGTATCAGACAGCTCACCATAATTTTCCCCTTACATCCCAGCTTGCACAAGTGTTAAATATGAGTCCTGCTGGTGTTTTACGAACTTTACTCATAACGATTACAGATGGTACTAAAACCAAATCCTCTCTTTGGCTGTTCTTTACACTCCTTTACTTGTACTTGTGGGTTACGCATTTGTAGGAAAAACATGCCAAGGCGAAAAATACACCAAGGTGAAAACTCTTAGCCAAAAAAAACATAGAAAACAGGTGCTTCAAAATTCCAAGGATGGGCTGAACATGTAGTACAAGATGCTCCTGAATGCTCAAGCTGTCCTCCCCCATTTCAGCCTGACTTTTCCGTGCTCTATGAATCCATTGTCCTACATCAAGACTTTCTAAGTGCAGCAGCTCTCCAGCCAGTTCCAGCAAAGCTCTTAGCAAATCACTGCCCAAACTGCCCATACCACATGATGATGGACTTGACAACAGCCACCTCCTTCCACACATTCACCCCATCATCCCAAAATGATACGCTCTTTTGTCTCAGGTTGATCCCCCTCGCTAGCTTCCCCAGAGCTGCCCTTCTCAGGGGAATCTGCGAGCTGACCTGGAGCGTCCCTGGCAGGACGATCAGCACAGGTGCAGGCTGTGTGGAGTTTGCAGGGGCAGTCCTTCCCGAAGGGGAAGGGGGCTCTCTGATGATAAAAGGGGCGCGCTGGAGGTAAAGGAGTGGGAAGGGTCCTCGTGTGGGTTCCAGCAAGATGGTTCATTGTGGAGGGTCCAGGGATAAAGACGCTGGGAAAGCTCAGAGCCTGGGTTTATAAGGGGAATAGGGCAACCAATCAGGGAAGGGCAAATGGGCAGAGGGAAACTTGAGGGACAACTGGGGAACAAATCGGAACTGGGTAAGGAGGGACTGGGTAGGGAGGAACCAATGGAGTGTCGAAGTGAACAGAACTTTTGAGAACATAATGAATATTTAACAGGAGACATACATATTGAACGGAGAACATACATAATAAACAGGGAATAACAAACACGAGGGGGAACACACATAGGTGTCCTCAGCAGATGGCTGGCAGTTCTCCTCCCTAGACCTTTGCCACCAGTTCAGGGCAGTGGTCCGATGACCATGAGGGTGCTGCAGCCCTCCAGAGGGCTGAGCCACTGCCACAGATCCCCTCCTATCTTCAGGGTGAGTGTCCCCCATCTTCAGAGAAATGCATCTGACCTAGGAAAAGTTCCTGCTAAGCATTGTGAAAGAAGAGGGGCACTGAAAGTGTTTCCCCGCTCCCGGATCTGTGTTTGATATTTCACATATTCAGTTGCTGAAGTCTAAAGCTGTTTATACACTTCTTTATGTGCCAGCCTTCAAGGGCAATTGCAGTGAATGCCTAATACAAATGCAGCTGTATGGGAAATATCATCCATAGGAGTTTGGCCTGTAGCTGGGATTACCTGCTGTTCTGATATGTTTTTTTTGGAGGAGGTAGAATCTCTGAAGGGTTTTATGCTGGCGTGGCGTTCTGCCTCCATGGTGGTTGTGTGGCTGCCAGATCCCACCACACTTTGTTATCCAAGGCTGCCACTTTCACTTTTCATGCAATAATCATCTGGGGACATGGGGACAGCTTTCCCCTTGTCTATCCCCAACCAGAATACTGGGGCACCTCTCGCATGGCTCTGTCACCCGCACTCTGCTGGGATGGGAGGTGGGTGCAGCTCAGATATGCACTGATGGATTTCTATGTGGCTTCAAGAAATTTCATCCCAAGTCTTTTTCACATTGTAAGTATATTTCAGAGGCCCTTAAAATCAAAACATCACAAATAAGAGAATGCACACAGCCACCGGTCAAGTGAAATAAATGCCAAATGCAGAGATCTGTGCAGGCATTGCTGGGTATTTTTATTTATGCCTTCATGCACACGTACCAAGGAATGTTTTGCATTCCCAACTCCGCAAGCCTTGCCCAGCTATTTTTTTGCATAGATATGGTCATGAATGTCTCCACAACGTAAACATTTTTATTTGCAAAAGGGGCCTTAGACAGTAAAAAATTTTATAGTGCACATCTTCTCTGTCCTAAGCTATTTAAGATTTAAAAGTTCATGACTAATTTCTTAATTTTTAACTACTGTATGAATAACTTTACCACTGTAGCAAATGTTTCCAATATTTTTTCAAACACAAATCCACCAAACAATCTTTGTATTTATTATGTTTTCCTTTAATACATAAATCAAAAGACAATAACAAGCCTAATGTCAAAGAAAATTTTTGACACTTCATACATTAAATAAAAGCAGCCGATAAACAGTTTAGATGAAATTATGGCTTGAAATGTAGTTCCCAAGAGGAATGTGGTTCATAAATTGATTTTATACTGCCTCTGTCATTGTTGATTTGAGATATGCACAAGACACCCACAGTCATTACCAGTGCTACCATTACTTAGCCTGCCTTTGCTCTGACTGATATTTAGACACATGGAGACTACCAGCCATCTATTTCTGTGAAAAATGCGTTGTTTGGTTGTCATCACATGTGTAGCATGTTGCCTTCTATTTGAAAGCTTGACACGTAATAAAAAATTTGGAAGAAAATCAGCCTTTAAATTTTGACCATGCCTGAATCCCAGAAGATTCTATAGCTGCTATGGGTATTCAAGGGGGAAGTGTTTTCCAATCAGTAAAAATGAGGTAGCATTCGATTGGTAATTGACCAAATCTCATTGAGTCTCAAAGTTAAACCATTTCAAGCTCGTGAGTTCTTTATTGTATCCCAGCTTTCAAGTCTCCTTGAAAAAGATGCTTCCCTGTTCTTTCGCACTTAATCTTTTTCTATAGCTAAATGTTACCACAGAAATGACTGCTTCAAAAATTCTAGTCTGTTTATTGCCAGGATATTTATAATTCTTTGGAAAGTAATATGCCAGTGATCACTTTAAATATGGGAAATGAGAGATTAGTTTGTGTGGAACTAACCATTATGATCTACGAGTTTCAGAGCAAGCATTTCATTTCTCACTCAATTCTGTTGGAAGAAAGTAGTTTTCAAAGCACCTGAGATTATGTAGTACTGGGCCTTTCATATTAAGGTCTTGATTTTCAAAATTGCACTCTCCATTCAAATATTTTCCTCTCATAGGAACAGAACAATTCATTGAGCGGTGCTCTCTCTTATTTCATCAATGAGTACTTCAAAATAGAGTCAAGAGAGAGCTAAGAGTTAACTCGAGCATTCATTGTAGAAATGTTCTAATAACAATGAATTATAAATAAAACAACCATGGATGGACTCATCTAGCAAATGATATATTTATTAAGTGTACCACTTGGGTTTTTTACAGGTCAAGGTACCCTGCCTCTACAAGCAAAGGTGGTAAGCTTCTCAAAGTGCCCTTAATCATTATGCTAACTACGTGACAGCACATTTGCTGAAAGCTATACAAATGGAGCATTGTACCTGAATGGCAAATATATGATTTCAGCACAAACAAAACTAATAGATTTTAAGAGTGACATTATGCCTTCACTAGCAACTAGTCTTTAAAGAGTACACATCCTTAGCTCAAATCCTGATGATAAAGTATGTGCAAGCAGAGCTCTTGAAAAGAGCACATTTGAAAGAGAGTCTACATAGCCCGGCAGATTTGCTATTTGCTGCGCTTTCAGTTCACTCCTCTAACGCCTCTGCACAGAGATTTCACAGCAGTATGCATTCACTTGAAGAAAAAAGTGGGTCTATATGAAATAAACCATAAATATATTTCCACTTCTCTACTCATGACATTTGTTGCCATTGTTTAGTAGGCAATGGTGTAGCTGGCTGATAGCACCCTTTTTTTTCCTCCTGAAAATTTTTACTGGTAAGTGCCACTGACATTGCAGAAAACCCATAGAAGCTGGCTGGCAGCTGGCAGGCTAGATTTGTAAAGTGAACCTTGTGTGCATACAGTGCTGTGGGGCCAAACTGGGAAGTACAAACACCTATGGCGCTCATACAAGTCACGAATTTTTCAACAGGGAGATTCACACCAATAAATTGGGCACGTAGGCATAACACATGCAGTTAGCTTATAAAAAAAATTAACCAGAAGTGAAAAACACCTAACATGTACTGTTCATCAATGAAGGTTGATGTTGCCTTTCTTTTTGCTTGTTTTATTTCCTTATTTAAGTATAATGGAACGGCTACTGCTTTACTTTCAATGTCATTAAAGCCTGTAATTCATTCCCCTGAAACCACAAGGTTTTCCTTTTTTTTTTCTTTTTGTCTGAGGGTGTAGATGTAAAACTAATCATCCAGTGAAGGCTTTATCCTTGTATGGTATGAGGAGCTGAGCTCACCTTTGGGCAGTGTCCAAAGAAAAAATCTACGGGGTAGAAATGTACTCCTGAGAGGCCATTAAACTCGCACTAGGCATTAACATTGATAGTATGTTGATCTAGCTTCTGTCCTCTCTACTGCCCTCGTTAAAGTGACTGAAAACCTTTCCTTCATCAGATCCCACTCCTTTTTACTGAAATCCCTGCTACCTTCAAGATGTGGGAACAAATTCTGATTCTTGAAACTTTGAGCTTCTTGTAACTTCCCTCAATCTTATCCCTCGTGGCTGAATAATAATGTTTTCCTCACTTTCTCCTCTTTTCTTGCAAAAAGAAAAATCCACAATGAGATTCAATGAATATCAAGGCCAAGGCTGTCTTTTGTTCTCAGGACAGAAATCAGGAGGATTTTAGATATCTCATTTCTCAGAGACTGAGAAATCCTGCTTTTGAGCACAGCCTAATTCTGAAGGGTCCTGAGTCCAGCCAGCACTAACTCCACTGTGGATCACAGAGTTTCTTCTCAGACAAAAGTTCCCCACTTGAGTGCAGCCTAACTTTATCTAATAGTGGCTGTTTGCCCTCTGCCTGGCCTTCTGGGCAGAGCAATCAGTGGCAGCTGCTCAGGAGCCAGGCACCGGCCTTTTCCTTCTCAAGAAACCATCAGCATATGTACAGGAGTCAAAGAGACATCTGAATGAGACCAATAGCTCTGAGCCACTGTGCTCCTGACCCCTCCAATGTCCCTGTCCTGCCCTGCACTTTCAGGCTTGGTAACACTGATCAAACTGTGCCATTCCCCCTGATCCCTGCGCACTTGCATTGACCAGTCTGGCAACGACACGGAGATATCCCAGGGGGAGAAGGGATGGGTCTGCATGCACCCAGACAGAAGGACGTTGACCAGGCTGTTAAGTGGCTGCTGGAAAAGCAATAGGAGCTAATCATGGGCAGAACAGTTCATGGGATCAAGTTTGATGTGGGTCCCATGGGGCACCCTTCCCTTGCTTCCAGCGAACGTAAGCATGTTCCATCTCTACATTCTCCCCTTAGCTTTGGCATCTTTCTTGCTTATTCCATTACGTTCCCGGTGATTTTTCCCTCATGTTCTTTCTCTTGTACAGCTTTCTCGGGCAAATCCTCCCCAAAATTCAACTCAAATCCCTCCATCTTTCCGTGTGACTACCTAAAGCTTTCTCCAAACCTCCTGACCTCATCTCCCTTCACTATAGAGCAACTCAGGCCGAAAATTATCATCGTTGCCCTGTCTGATATTCAGCTCATCCAGGTTGGCCAGGGTCACCAGCATGGCATTTTCTAGGTCAGGTTTCTAACATCAGGCAGAACAAGCAGAGCGTAACCCTGTGCAGCAGTGGAGCTGAGCTGCTGCGACTGACATCAGCCTGCCCTGGATTAGAGCACAGCTTCTCAACAACGGGAAAAGGGCCTGGTAACAGCCCAGTTGGCTCTTGGCTTACAAGGTTAAGATTCAGTTGTTAAGATGTCTTCTCTGCACACTTAAGGATTAATTATTGCCAATGGGCTAAAATAATATTAGCCACAGAAGCTAGACAATTCTAGATTGTTTTCTTTTGATGTCAGTTAATGATTTAATTTTTTCAAGGGCTTATGAGAAAGGGACTGCTTATTCTGGAACAGGTATGTTAAGTGACTTACCTATATAGGTAACACACGGGAAGAAAAGACTTTTCATACAGTCCGGGCACAAATGTGCCTGACCTACACTTGGTGCCTCTCCTGCCTGTCCTTCCTGTGTAAGACTTAGTGTGGCATTACCTACTTTTATTTTTAAGGTTTTGGAGGGTTTTGTAAGAGCAACTGAGGGATGTAGACACATTCTCAACTAAAACAAACTCTTTTTATTCTTGGCTGCTTTAAACCTATCCTCCGAGAGCAGTCCCTTAAGCCAAGGTTTATAGTCAATCACCAAAAAAAAGTAGGGGGTCCATTACCTTCCCCTTTTAATTGTAGGGCAGGGGCCTTTAACTTTCCATGAGGTTTTACTAAAATTTCTTCTGGGCAGAATTTCCTTGAACCTGGTAATTAAGACCACAGGATA
Source organism: Mohoua ochrocephala (assembly GCA_013398855.1). NCBI lineage: Eukaryota > Metazoa > Chordata > Aves > Passeriformes > Acanthizidae > Mohoua > Mohoua ochrocephala. The sequence goes on from VZTA01004751.1 coordinate 86,901, forward strand.
CGTGTTAATTGTCTTTGACATGCAGAATTATCTGCATTTACCCAAACTAATAACATCACCACAGACATGCTGGTTTTTAAACACATGGTTTAAAATCATCTATAAATTTAATTGCTCTTCAAATAATGCAAAGATTGACAAATGCTAGGAAAGCTGAAAGAAATTAAGGAAAATATGCAACTTTATCTTTGATTCACCCTGTTTGAATTCCATTTTCTGAAAGATTAATAAGGCTTGGGAATCACTCCTTTTTATAGTTTCTGTTCTATTAATGTAAATTGCACTGGTCAAACATCAAGCTACAGTCTTAATTTTGAATTAGCTTACTTCTCTGGGCTAAACTCAATAATCTTCATAAAAACAACATTTTAATTTCCCTGAACACATTTTTTTCTGGGTGTCTATATAAAATGTCTATATAAAATGCTATAAAATGTCAGAAAAGAAAAAAAACATAAAAGAAACATATTGTAGAAAAGTAAAGGTAAAAATGATTGGGCATAGATGTTCGGAAACAGAGCATCTGCAAGCATCTTGGAGTTTTAATAATTTTTAAGTGTTTGTAAAACTTCAACTTTGAAAGAATATCATAGCTGATAAATTTTAACCAGATATGAGTAAGTAATCGGTGAAAATAATTTTACACAATTCAATTTAATTTTGTCTTTACAATTAATCCACAAAATAGATGTGATTGATTTAAACAATATTCATTGCTCAAAATTACTTGATTAATATTACTTAAAATTCTCAATTCATTTTCTTTACAAATTACTCAGCAGGTTTTCCACATGTGGCATGTAAAAGACAAAACTGGAAGCTAGTATGGTTATGCACCAACCATGTTTTCATGACCAAGCTGTATGATTTGATAAGATTAATATATCTTTCTTTTCTGATTTATTCTATTTTTTTGCTTAAGACATCTATTTGTCTTTGCTTCATCTCCTCATGCCCATCCGAATCTTAAGTCTTGTCTTACACTATTCTTATGGTGTGGAGGCATGAATTTTCCATGTTTTATGCAGCAAAAAAAGGCTTCAGTTAGCAGCACTGCTATGTTTTATTTGTTAAATAGTAGTAATGTGACCTGATAAGGTGATTATTATTTTCAGAATTAGTTTATCCTGACAAAATTTTGCATTCCGTTCTAAAAACTTGTGAATATTGAATAATTTTCACTTTAAAAAGCCATCTTTCAGGAAATGTTCTTTGTTAAAATGTCCCCTGGGAAATGATAGCTCAGTGTGGAGACTGTGTAATGGGTCTGTGTATCTCTCTGGCCACAGCTTCCATGTAGGTTTAGTTGAAGGACAATTAACAGTGTGATGTTTATTCATGTAAACATCAAAGCAAATAATCATGAGAAAAAAAATACAATAATTGTTAAGCTTTGCTAATAATTATGGTGCTGCATTGCCCTACTCAGTGTCCTTTCCCCTGCTCTAAATCAACTGGACAAAGGACAGCACACGTTGGTGTTTTCTTTCCTGCAGTAATTCTGTACCTACCTGTCTTGGTTTGAGACAAAATTCGAAGGAACGCTCTGGGAGGAACAGCTCCTCTGTAGAAGGCAGGTTACAGCCACCCCTCCCCCATCAGGCTCAGGAAAAAATTCCTTGAAGGAAAGTGAAAAGAGGGAAAAAAACCTATTTATTTAACAAACACACGAGAAAAGAATAATGTTAAATAGTAAAACCTCTCCCTGTGGAGAGAAAACCTGGGAATATTTTAGAGTCATTTTCGTGAGTGTGGTCTCTCTCTCTCTCTCTCCTCTTCAGAGCTGGGTCGGCTCGGGCCCCTCCGGGCCGAGGTGTGAGGGCTCCCAGTGAGGTTCTGGTGTTCTGAACAGTCCAGAAGAGAAGAAGAAAAAACCAAAGTCCCAGGGAAACAAAGGAGTTTAACTCTCCGTCTCTCTCTTCTGAGAAAAGGAGCCAAGAGCCAGGAAAAGCAGGAAGATGCTTGCTCCACTCTGCAGCAGCAGGAACTATCTCCCCATCCCTGAACACAAGAACTGTTTTGCAAAGTTTGTCTGGCTTTTTTTCTTTCTCTCGCACCCAGTTTTAAAGACACAGAAAGGCACAGGAATCATGTCTGGGCATAGAGCGGCGATAGGGGATACACATCACATGGTCACCCCAAGACATTACCGCACTGAGCTGTGCCACTTGGTATGGTAGCAGCTGAAAGCCCGATGAATGGCTTTCCAATGTGCAATGAAGATGACAGGATGAAGATGACAGAATACTGTAAAGCTGAATATAACAGGACCATGAACTAAAGAAAAAAGAAAGGTTTAGAAGTGAAGTAATATTTCTGAGATTTTTTAATCAGCAAATTCTATTTCTTGCCAAATATAAGTGGATTGTGAGGTAAGAATGCAAATGGGTTTGGGCACAAAATTTGAGCATAAATAGGAAAGTGTATAAATGCCTCCTCAATTATTCTGCTGAGGTTCTGCCCTTGGGCTAATCAGCCTCACCAGAAGCTGGTTTGGCTGGAAATCCTTAAGCCCTGGTAGGGATGGGTGCCCCGTCCTGCCCCATGAGCTTTTCATTTGTAGTTGTGTTCTGTGTTCTGATCCTTCCTCATGTGTAATTCATAACAAAAGCAGGTGGAATGCCTTGACATGTCTGCCAGTGTCAGTGGTAGAGCCTGCTGGTGGTGGCAGCATCCGCCTAAGAAGAGGAGTGGGAAGGGGGACGACTATGAACTGACAGACTTTACCCTTGGTCTTCTCCTTCCCTCATTTTTTTCTTCCTCTTCCATGATGGAGCTGCCTAACCTGACAGCTCCGCACTTCACTGCCTTCAGATGTCTCTAAACTTCCCTTTGAAGCTGTGAAAATCATGCCATGAATCACAGCAGTGATGAGACATGAGTGTAGACAGACAGAAAAAGAAGTCTGATTGCCAGTCCTGCACAACAAAAGACCATCCCGGGTCAAAGGGGTGGATATGCTTTTCAGCAAGGTAAAACTAATGGGTGAAACCTTCAATTAAAAGCAGAGATAGTCCTCAGGATCACAGTGCTTAGGGTAGTAATCACCTCTCACAGTACTGGCCCCGCTGTCTTCAAAAATTTAGGCTTTGGTGCCTAAAGTGACCTCAGCAGAAGGTGACAGTCTTCACTCCCTGACAGAAGTCCAGACTTTACTTCTTTTGTTTGGCCAACTTTCCCTTCAGCTATTATCCTGGGGCTTTATCCTTCCTTAAATTTGGTTGATGCAAACAAGTTATTTTAAAAATGGTCACAGAATCATCAGCATCCTGAAGCTTTTTTTATTTCAGCACACGACCTTGAAAGGGCTGGGTCGGGGGGCTTTACCTGTTTGGTTTTATGCCCAGTGGTGCATGACTTTGCGGTGTGATGACTGGTAATAGATAGGGCACTGAACATCTTGATAGACGGTGGAAACAGGGGAACAGGCATTTGCAGAATATATTTCTACATGTGAAGTACAGTTTTGAGAACACACTTCAAACTGTAACTTCCAATATCAATTAGTGCTCTTCGTAAAGTTCAAGGGTAAAGCAACTGGAAAAAAAAACCAAGCGATGTTTACATTTTGCCAGAGTTTTATAATCAATTAAACATCTTTGCTGCTATTTACATAGTTGAATGGCACTACATTTACACCATGCAATTTTGTGTTATTTCTATGTAAATATTTCTTTAAAGACAGATGTAAGTTCAGATTAGTTGTGAAAGAAACACTAAAATAAAATAAACTTCCATTTGGGGGTGATCACAAATTGCTCTAAAACTGAAGAGCGAGCTTGTTAAAATGCAAAGTGAAAAGCAAACAATATTAAAACAAGCTGAATAAATGAGGAAAAATAACACACAAGGATGCCTTTAAAAAGGTTTGCCTTATTGCAATGGATTCTGAGGATTACAAGTAAATTAAAATTCAATAGGAGTTTTAATTTAAGCAACATGAAGTGACACAGGAGTTTGAAATAAAAGGTTGTTGCATACCTATCCAAGGTCTGAAATTCCCACTAAAACAGCTAAAAGCAGGATCTACCCCTTCTTCCTCTAACTCCAGTTCAATCATAAATGGTAATTTCATTCTTCCATCCTGTTTCCTCCTTGAAATCCACTGCCAAAGTACACACTCCCTCAGAAAGAACCCTGCCAAATTCTGCATCTTTTAAAAGCATCCTGTAAAAGAATAGAAAATCACGATCTCAAAACAACCAGCTCATAATCTTCTTTCACTCCTGTTTGTCTGACATCATGTATCTCTCTCACACGCAATCTTGTACCTAATTCAGACTGAAAAACCCCCAATGGTAACCACAGGTTTATACCTACTGCACATTTTTCCATTCCACAAATGATGTTACATATAAATAATTAGCCAAATCTTCAAAGTTCCACTCAAGTCCTGGGGAGCTGCAGGGCCTAGGAATAAAATCTGAGCACGAAAAATCTTCTTCTGTTTCAGCTTTTTACAGAGTAACTTTTCAAACCACTTTTTCTGGAAGTTTTCATTAATCATGTGCAAGATGGATGTTCATTTCCCTGCATTCCTGACTTTTAGGTTTCAGTGGCTGGGAAATGGTAACCACAGAACAGTTATCAATAGTTTGTCTCACAAACAGAAAGGTGGATCAAGCGGAATTCTGAAGAGATCCATCCAGGAATTGATTCTTGTCAATCCTTCATGAATTATCCAAATTATAAACAAAAGAATATGCGTACACTTCATGCTTATATTTTATACACAGAAGGTGACATCGAGCTACCAAGAACTCAATGTAGATGGAAGGGCAAGACTGTAATCCAAAATTGTCTTGATAAAATGAAGACGTGGTCAGGGGAAAAATAGTTATTACGTTTTTTGGAGTAATCAATTGCATAATAAGAAGGCGATATCCCAGACGGAGATAATCTTTTATGGAATGATTTACTGGTTCTTGTGGAACACAGACTGAACATAAACCATCATTATCAAATTACCATTAAAAAAAAGGAAAGAGCTAGTAGGAGATATTAACGAACATGCAGCCTATAGGATAGGTGAGGTAAACCTTCAATTCTGCTCAGTGATGCAGATGTCTAGTTGCCCTACTGTGTCTAGTCTTAGCTACACTACTTCAAGAAATACAAGTACAGTTTAATTAAAGGGCCAGAAATACACATCAGCCACTTAAGAAGTGTAATAATATTTTTTTTTAGAAAGTTAGTTTTCTTGTGTACTGGTGTAGAGAAAAGAATGCTAAGCAGAAACATGCTAATCAAATATGTAGAAGACAGACAAAAAGAAGAAAAGAATAAACCATTCTCTGTGTTGACAGTAACTAGAACACAAAATGAGCTTCAGTCGCAGTGGTAGAAGACTAAGAGAAGATTTGGGAGCAACAAGAAAGAAATAAATGCTGAAATAAATGTCCTTCAATACTGAAATAAATGTCCTGTAGAAGAAAGGAATAATCTCTGGAAATCTGTGAAAATACAAGCCACTGCCAGGAATGTTGTTTTTGACAGATGAAAACATCTTGCAGCAAAAGGTGAAATACTTGCCTCTTCAGACACCATTCAGCCTCTGTTTTCTCTGGCTTCTTTTAGTCTTTACGGCATAAGCTGATACATCTTGTCAAATTAACTTTAGCATTGGCAAGTTTGGAGTCTAATCTTTCTTCCTGAAAACACTTCGGCTTTGTTTCTTTGAAAATAGAAGAGAAAGGCTATTTTGTCATATCGATAGCACAGTCAACATACTCATTGCAAAGAAAAATAAGTTGGTGGTCATTTTCTGACCATACATCCAACACACACCTTCAGCTACCTTTCAGTCCCTTTGTTAGTATGAATTTTGAACAGGCTCTGTGCAAAGGGTCATCCCCCACTCAGATGAAAGTTCTCCAGCAACAGAAATCACTTGATTTCATTTTATTATTAAGGCGCTCTCTCACGAAGGTGAGGGGTTAATGACACACACCAAATTATACAGAAATTTCTTTAGGAAGAGATTCATCTTAGACCAGCAGCTACAGAAAAGAACGACAGTGATTGATCTTCTCACCACTCAGCAGCATCGGCAAAGTTACAAACATATACTGTTTTTACTCCCCTGTTAGTTATTTATTGGGCAAAGGGAGGATGGACAGCACTTCCTTTGAAGTCAAGTATCTTGCTTGGATAAGGAGATATGTTGCATGAAACAAAAGTAATAAAAAGACAAAATGCTATATTAAATCTTCTTTATCACAATATTGTGTTCCAATAACGTGATCTAATTAAAGACGTATATGAACCTCTTTTCATCTGAAGATTAGTTCAGAGGTCTTAATTTACTCTGTAACAAACATACTGCTGAAATGTTTCCAGGATTTCAAGTGATGTATTCTTTCCATTTTCTCTAACAGGTGTTGGCGCCTTAACTACCTCTTCAAGATTTGTTGTACAGGGAGGAAAAAAAGACAGCACTTTTTGAAAGGAAGAGACAAATTATTTCTTTATTATCAAAGCAGCAAGAAATATACTGGTTATTCATTTAATGCAGAAAAACTTCATAAATTGTATAGGTCTAATGGTGGATAGCTCTTAGAGTGTATCTCATTGCTTGCAAGTTCACCTCAGCTCTTTCCTTCGTATGCAAGAGGTGAAATATCAGATGTTTTACAGGCACCTCACACAAAATGTCTTTTGGAAAATTGGGTTCCTCTGCATTTTCCTTAAGATCAGCATTTCTTCCAAATAAGTTGAATGAAGGATGTTACTAATTTCCCTTAGCATGGTACTAGAGGAAAATATTTTGCAGGCTACAGCCATTACCTTTCTCTTGAAGCACTCTACTAACTTTCCCCTAACACTTGCAGCTGGCTTAGTCCTGCAATAATACCTGCATTAAAAAGATCTTGTTTAATTTATGAAATCAATTTCAACAAAGTTTGTTCCCATTTCAAGATAGTTGTGATTCTGCCATATTTGGTATAAAACAAGAAAATAAATCTGATATATCACATTCAACAAAAGTTAATTGGAGGAACACTGTAAAATATTGCTTAGGTGTAGCATGTTTCAAGTCTCTAATAGTAAAATTTGAATGACAAATAAATACACTCATTGCTACGTACAGCCATACCTACATCTCAATAACTTTTATGGACTGGAACTGTAAGCCTTGCATGAGAAGCCTGAGTGTGTATTCTGTAGTAATAGCTTTGCAGAGTGTTTGTAACATTTGAAAAATGTTTTGTGTTGCTCAGAATTTCATTGAACTAGACCTAGAGGAGGTTATTCCCTAACAGGAAACAAATATTAAATAGAAGGAATATTTCTCTTTCTTCTTAATTTTTTCTCTCCTAAAATATTCTCTTCCTTATTGCGCACTTTGCTCCTTCCTCTTAATCAGGAATTGCTCTTGTTTTGGTTTTTGCATTCAACAGTCATTCGTATTTATGTGTACAAAGGTTCTTCACTGACAGCGTAACTTTGGTATCATTTTTGTTTGCTTGTACTCACAAGTATACTCCCAGTTCCCTTTTTAGCCCTTACCAACTGTCATGAATCCTGCCTTAAGTCCTTTACTCTTCCCTTATAATCATGTAGAAAATTACCATAGTTGAAAAAAAAACTTGTCCCACACAAGTACTTTTGTTCTTGTTGCTATTAAATATCCAAGACCTCTGTTCCTCCTGCTGAGCGCTCTCGGTGAATTCATTATGGCTGTACATTGTACTCCTTCGTATAGTCAAACAGACCAGATTTGACACACTTAGGATCTCATCCAAGACCATCTGTTTTATCGGGTCTTTTATCCAACCTTATTAAGCCGTTGTTTAAAAACAGAAAATGGGGATGCATTATTAACTTCTGTAGGAGTCTGGAGGAAGACAAAAACATTTTCTGCTTGAAGTATAATAATACACCCACGTGCTAAGGCAATTGGAGTTATTACAAACAGCTTTTACATAACACAAATTAAAGCTTACCTACAGAATGTGTGAAGCAAAATTATTTTGAAGAAAAACAGACTAAATGGACAGTAGAAGTCAAAGGAGGTGGTGTATATTGGGATGGGGAGTGGATTATTTGTATTTCAAAAGTAGATTTTGTACCTGTAATAAAAAATTAGGCTACATATTAAACTTTTGGGGGAACTAACTGCAAGTAATATCCATGTTAGGCTAAGAAAGAAGATAATTCTGCAAAGGGAAAACAAAAGTATGAGAAGAATGGGACTTCAATTGTATTTTATGTAGTTCTTCTGATAACTGCAAAAAATATAAAGCCCAGAAGTATTTAGATTAATACGGAAACAAATGGCAGATTTACCCAGTTATAGAGCATAAAGTTACAGCAGTAGCAATTTCATACTGTTAATTTCTAAGCAGGTGAAATTACAGTAAGTCTCTCTAAGAACTGGGAGATTGCTCTTGCAAAAAGCGAGTTCACTGCCACCTCTGAAAAACAACTGGAAGCTCTAGTATCTTTCTTTTAGATATGTTGCGTCCACATTTAAGTTAAACTTGTATTTTTTATTTCTTTTCCTGTGCCCATTACCCTATGTATGTTCTTCATCCAAACATATGCTCTTGTTCTTAATGGATCTCTTTACGGATCCTGAAGCATATACCAAGATTAGTCTCCAAATTTCTACAGAAAACCCTTTTCAGGTATTACATGAATAAATTGATTCTTGGTCATCAAGATGTATCATGCTGTCAAACACTGGACAGGTACGGTCATCACTGGGTTAAAAATTGGCTGGATGGCCGGGCCCAGAGAGTGATGATGAATGGAGTTACATCCAGTTGGTGGCCAGTCACAAGTGTCCTGTTAAACATCTTTAACATTGATCTGGACAAGGGGATCAAGTGCATCCTCAGTAAGTTCACCCTAAGCTGAGCAGGGGTGTTGATCTGCTGCAAAGGGATCTGGACAAGCTGGACTGATGGGCTGAGGCAAATTGTCTGAGGTTCAATAAGGCAAAGTGCAGAATCCTGCACTTCAGTCGCAACAACCCCAGACAGAGCTGCAGACTGGGGGAAGAGTGGCCCATCAGAAAAGGATCTGGGGGTCTGGCCAACAGCTGTCTGAACATGAGCCAGTGTGTGCCCAGGTGGCCAAGAAGGCCAGTGGCATCCTGGCCTGTATCAGCAATAGGCGTGGCCAGCAGGACCAGGGTGGTGATTGTTCCTCTGTACTTGGCACTGGTGNGCCACAACTGGTGAAGCCACAACTGGTAAAACCAGTGGTGAAGCCTTGAATCCTGTGTCCACTTCTGGGCCCACCACTGCAAGAATGATATTGAGGGGCTGGGGTGTGTCCAGAGAAGCATCCAATGAGCTGAGGAGGGGTCTAGAGAGGAGCAGCTGAGGGAGTTGGGGTTGTTTAGCCTGGAGAAAAGGAGGCTCACGGGGAGACTCTACAACTCTCTGAGAGGAGGTTTAGCCAGGTGGGCATTGAACTCTTCTCCCAAGAAACAAGCAACAGGACAAGACAAAATGGCCTCAGGCTGTGCCAGAGGAGGTTCAGGTCGGGCATCAGGAAGAATTTCTTCACTGTTAGGGTGGTCAGACATTGGAACAGACTGCCCAGGGAGGTGGTGGGGTTACCATCCCGGAAAGTGTTCAAGAAATGACTGGATGTGACACTTGGTGTCATGGTTTAGTTAACATGCTGGTGATCAGTCAAAGGCTGGGCTCCATGATCTTGGAGGTCTTTTCCAACCTTAACGATTCTGTGATTCTATGATTAAAGGACACTATGCTACATACAGTAATCCCATCTGTGTCACTTCCTACCCAACTGACATGCCTTCACCCAGCTGGCCTGATGAGCCGTCTGGATTTTAACAGAATTGCCAATTTCTTTCTGCAAATATTTTACTGGTTTTTAATATTAAAACGTTGTATGTAAATCTCAGTCAGTGAAAGATTAAACAATTACTAGCACAGATAAAGAGTTCCCAAATGGTACTGATATACATCAGAATGGCAGGTTCAAAGCCATGGGAGAACCTCAGTACATTTGATCTGTCGTAGGAGAATAGTGGTTCCAGGAAAAATCATCCTATCTCTTGCCAGTAGAACGTCACACATTTATTATAGCCAGTGCCAAGTTTGCATTGTATTTTACAGTTATATGAAGAAAAGCAGTTATTGTCCCAAAACTGTTCCAGCTGTAGAGAAGCAGAAAAATATATTTTGTTAGGGAAAAAGAAAAGAAAATTACCTAGGCCATTGGACGGCATAACAACAGACACAAAACTGGCAACAGATTGAGCAGTGAATTAACAAATCCTGAACTAAAATGAATGCTGAAAAGAGGTTCCTTTGAGTACATGACAGACCTCAGCAGCATCTACAACTAACCAGGGTAATTCAGACAGTGGTTAAAACACAGGGAAAGTAAATAACCAGTGTTTCTATTTGTTGGTAGATTAGCATAGCCTAATAACTTCTCATTGGATTTTCATTGTTGGGCTCACAAGAGGTGAAGGACAATGGAGAGCAGTCAAGCTCATATCTAGCCTGGGAGAAGTAAACATAAGCATTTGCATGTGCCTTTGTGTGCTCAGCTCTCAACACATACCTGAAACATCACTTCTTTATGGCAAAAAATGGGAAATTTGTGTAGACAAAAAGCCGAAGAAGTGAAAGAATTTTCATGAGGCCACATGAAAAAGACAGTTCAGGTTCTCAAAGGTCTTAAAATATTTTGAAGAAAATACTTTCCATCTAAGAAAAGACCCTAAGAAGTGTTCATTTTCCTTTCAGTGGAGGGATGGTAGGTCATCTTGCCCAAGAATAGACTAATCCTGTAGCATACCATATCCAGATGTCTCTTCTTGCTCTCTGGGTGCTGTTGTTTTTCCAGCAGTAAGATGGATGCTGGTCAGTCTGACATTACCAAGTTTTCAGATAGCCCTCCACCATTCTTGCATGTTCTCATCCCTAGAAACCAGTAGCCAGGACAGCTGAAAAGCAGGGCAGCTCCCCAGCCTTTAGCAAAGCAAAGGGAAAACAGCCTTGAACTTCCAAGGGAACTCCATTCAAAAGGCTTGATGTCACCTTCTGGTCACCAGTGGCTGTTGGAGCAGGTTCACAGTGCCTTAGAAATTAAGTGAAAAACTATGACAGAATCCTATTTCTACAAAACTACAAGTCTAATATAGAACAACTATCACAGAAAAAATTTTCTTTTTAAAAGTCCTATTACAAATTATGTCTCCTCTTTGCCTTAAAACCAGTCTTCATATTAACAAATAAGCTTTTGCTTTGCAGAAATTTTCCCGTTTAAATTGTTATTTCCTGCATCATTTATTGTGTTCTTTGATCTTGGGCTGCACCTTTGAATCTATGTCATCTTCTTGGGCTGTTTAGATAAATGTAGCTTAATAACTTCACGGTTTTATCTTTAAACACAGATAACTATCACACAGGCAGTTTGCTGTTCAGTTGTGAACAACCACAAGATGCTATTTTTAAAACTTCATAAAAGCCCTGCAAATAGCTGAAAGCCCTGAAAGGATAATACTAGTGGCTATCGCTGTGATTGTAAAATAGACTTATAAACCAAGGTGAGACATCTTTTATTATTTCAAAACCAGATATCAAAGAAAATATCATTACTTCATAATGTCTCAGCTTTTAAATAACTCTGCATTTCTTGTGCATTCAAATCTCATATTTTATTAGTCAGAGTTCAAATAACAAATTAGGTCCCTCTGGTATTTATATATATGACTTCTAAAAACATCTTGACCTCTAAATCTCTTTACAAACAGTAACAAATATCTGAACAGAAGAAGTAATATGTAAGCAAGGTAATTTTAAAATAATGAAGCATTAAGCATTGGCTTGAATGGTTTATTTTATAGAAACCAAGTTAGAGAGGTTATGGGTAAACTACTGAGTGAAGATGAAGCACCAGTAGTCTTATACTGGAGACAGGATTTCACAAAGAGGGAAGTGGTGGCTTTGCTACCTAAGGTTTTCTGATATTAATGCACTCCTCAAATGCCTAAGAATTGAAAAAGAAAGATAAATCAAAGCTTAGGTGCTAAACTACAGGTTGGAAGATTCTGCTCAATGTGGTTTCCACACATTCAGTGCCTTACGCAAAGCTCTCATATTTTTTAAAAGCATTCCATGGCACAAGGAAAAGAAAAGTTTATTATTTTATCAACTGGGATCTTCTGTTCTGAGCTTTTTAAAATACTTCTGCGAATGAACAGATTCAGTTAATTCCAATTAAACAGGGTTAAGCTCATATTTTCCCTAGCATCATTAATCATTCGTCCTGTTACAAATAAGGCCAAATACACCAGTTGTGATATGGATTGTCCCAGGTGACAGTTTAGTTTGGGGAATATATCTACTGTGCTTACAGAGTGTGAGAGATGCATACACTACCTAGATCAAGGTGTCCTTTCTGACAACAGTAATGAAGACTCAGTGGTCTCTTCTATAATGTCTGATACTCCACAAAACACCCAGCAGCAAGTTGAGTCTGCTTCCATTCAGAGTGAAGGCAAGGTTCAGCTGCAGTAAAGCACCTTTCTACTAGCTGTAAAGCAGAATAAAAAGTGAACAAAAATACAACACTTCCACCACTTTGTTAGATACTCCTCTTCTTATGTTGTAAGAATAGAAAAGCTGGCATGACAGAAATTAATGATTTTGTTTACCTCGGTCACAATTATCATTTAACAAACTGAATGATAATGGCGTTTCCTGGTACCCTCTAAGTTGTTACATTCTGGGTTCTGAGTGAGAGTAAGCTGTCTAGGTCAGCACCTGAGCAATTGGCAGAAGCACAAGGCAGGTGAAAGAAGAAAAAACATCTCTCAAATTAGCTTAACCTGATCAATGTATTCAAGTTTAACTGGTAGATCTTATCAGTGACCATTCAGAAATGAATAGGAGAAAGCAGCATACAGAGAAATAGCACAGCCAACGAACACACATCTGTCTGGCAAAAGGACACCAAAACTGTTTCTTGAACAGGATTGAAGCACAGGATGTTGTGGATATTGTGGGGGAGAAAAGATGATATGAAGAGAGTTAAGCAGTGGGATACGTTGAGCAAAGAGGATGTGCCGTCTGTTCTCAAGAGTTTTCAGGCCCAGGTGGACAAAGCCCTGAGCATCCTGTTCTGCCCCCATAGTTCACTCTGCTTTGACACAGAGTTTGGGCTACAGACCTCCATAAGTTTTTCCAGTCTTGGCTGTTCAGTGGTTGCAGACGACTGCAGATAGTAGCAATCGGTGGCGTCTCAAATATACAGTGATCATGAAGAAATCTCAAGTCATTTCAGACAATTTATAAACTCACTTACATGGAAAGCTAGGAAACAGGTCAGATGTTTCACAGATTTTCCATCACATGCCAGCAGCAGCTCACTTGTAAGCGCAGGAAGAAACAATAATGCACTGAAAAAAATTTAGCCTCGAGTGTATCTGTCTGTTTGTTGGCATACTATTCTCTCTACAATGAGTCTACAATTTGTTTACTTTTCACAGAACACTGAAATTGCCATTTTTAAAGCATGAACTAACGGCTGGCTTTGTAGGAGTGCAGTTTGAAATGGAGAATAAGTAAGGGATAAGAAAAGACCAGTTAGAAATTAATTTTTCATTGTTGATACTGAAAAACGTTTGGCTGTAAAAGGAGGCACTGCACAATGAAAAAATTTCAGAGATCTGTCAGTCTGTAGTGAAGAGGTCATTTCTCAGTTTTTCTTTTAGCCTCAGCTTTATGGTACACATTGTGCCATCCTATTTCCCTGTGTAAGACCGCATCAAATCTATTGTTATGTTTTTCATATCAAAGGGGGAGAATAAATAAATAGTAAATAGTAACTTTTTTTTTAGTTAATCAAATGTGAATTTTAAATTTTGCTATCTTCCACTGAGATTAAGGAATGTTGCTTGACAGTCTTTTGAGGAACTTCAAAATATATAGCAATGGAAATATTCCATAATAAATACATACATGGGCCCATTGTTGTCCATTTGCACACACACACTTTCCATCATTTTATCACCTTGATAATCTCCCTCCGTCTTACTTAAACTATGTTTACTGTTATAAAAGGTGATACTTTTGTATGAGATACAGATAAGGCCCTCAGTTATGACTTGCATAACGCACAAAATCCATTTTCAAGAAGTCCGTATTAAGTCAGAAATCTAGTCCACCCCAAGAGTCAATGGAGCTTGGTCACCTGCTGCACAGGATTTTTTGAGAACTTGACTCTATCTGTGATTAGACCTGCAGAAAAGCAGCAGGACTACCAGATAAACTTACCCTCTTGTCTTTTAAATTTTCTTTTGTACCTATATCTGAATCCAGGGCTTTTTGCACACACATACACACACATAGGTAGAAATGAGTTAAACTGCATATTTGAATAGACTCATTTGCTCCACTCACAGTGAAATAGCACTGTGGTTATTTTTCAGCTTCCAGAAAAGTCACATATCTGGTGTCTGCATAGTAATTAATATATTTGTCTCCCCTTCCAGTGTTACTAATTGTTCCTTGGGCTTAACCTTAGACAGTGACTTAGTTAAACGCTATATTGAGTTTCACCATTTCCATTTGAACTACCTTTCTGGTAGTTCACTGAAGGGTTTATAGTTATCATGAGTGACCAAAGTACTTGGATGTGCCTACTTAGGTCAGTATATAGGCCTATACATGTGGGATGGGGGTGAAATCTTTTAAAATAAAACAGCTGCAGAAGAAATGGTCAAGCCATTGAAGGCAATATGATAGCTGCTATTAAATCCCACTTTGAGAAACTTCCTTTAGCTTTGATGATTTTTTTCTTCTCAAAAGTTGCTATCAATTTTTCACTGACCTCAGCTCAACCTCAAAGAATCAACCTAACTTGTAGTCTGCTCACATTTTTCTTATGTGGGCACAAAAATAGTAAAACAGAAATAGTGAATTGTATTGAAACTGAAAGTGATCAAAAGTTGGGATGGTTTGGGTTTTAAAAATTTCATTAATTTTATTTTGTTTTTGTAAAACAAATACCCTGAGGTGGCGCAAATCAGGATCCCTTTTTGTCTGAAGTTCAGGAAGGTAAGAATTAGTAGTTTGAGACTTTCTCTTTAATTGTAACCAAATGCTACCTTATAAGGGGCTGAGGATTACCATAAAGGTGGTCTCAGATTTTCAGGGGTTGTTGCTGTTTTTGGAATAAAAATAATTTGCATAGTGCCTACTCAGTATAAAATCTGAGAGACTCATAATCTTTATTTATGTTAACAGCATTTTTATTACTCATCCTTGTTATCAGGAACACATATATTGCTATTCAGATGGGAAATTTAGCCATAAATGGACTAGTGCCACAGAGCAGCACAAACTCTGTGTCCCCTATAGCTGCAATGCCTGCCTGAGAGAGGAATCTGCCAGTGTGAGTCAGGCACTGAACATCTTTTTCTCGGTGCCTATGAAGCACCTTGCAACAAGGTCGACAGAAGCACCATGCCAAGCAGCAAATTCCTTGTGGCACTCGTGCATAACAGATCTTAAAATTTTGCCCCTCATCAAGACTTGAGTGTTTGGCCAGTACAGGAATCCCATATTTCAGCCTGAGAAATCTGTGCAGCGTATGTGCTCTCCGCCCCACACTTCAGGAAGCAACACGTCCTGTTGCACATGCAGCATTTCATTGCTCTGCATATTCACAGTAAATCTGACTTACAGAGGCTTTTCTGTGCGTGTTCCCAGGGCATGGGCAGCACATGGGCAGTAGGTCCATTAGACAATCCCCAGAAGTGTGAGTCTTACTGTGCAGGCATGCGGTGACTTCATCACATGTGCATAATAAATATGATGCTCTCTGAAAGTGTTGGCCTGACTATGAGGGATCTTGCAGTCTTGTGGTTATCACCAGGCTGTGTACAACCTGTTGCAGAGCATCCTGGGCAGAGCATCTGACCTGCCGCGGCTTCCAAACAGCTTGAAATTGTAACAAATGTATAAATTTATCGACATCTGCCCAGACAGTGTTTCTGGGCTGAAAAAGAGAGTGTGCTCAGGAAATCCAACTGTTTGGTAGCCTTTAGACTGCAAAGCCGAGGTTTACAAAGTCGACCCTGAAGTTCACAGTCTCCTCTTGAGCGCTTGCACTTGCACCTCTTTCCTCACCCTGGGATAAGTGACCCTCTACCCCCACCTCCATGGTCCAAGTGCCACCTCAGTTAGTGAAAGAGGCTGGTTTTTTCCTAGTCTGGATGATATTTCTGAAAAATGTGTGATTTTGTAACATCAGAGGAGGGATTGGCAACCATTACATTCAAATAAATACCTGCAGCATTAGTTCAGAGCTCTGAATAATTATAAACTAAGAATGATTTCCAGGCTGATAAATATTGGCTTGAGGATTTAGGCACTTGTATTTTGGCTTGCTCAGAGCGACACACCTTGCCCAAAATGGCAGAGAACCTCTGGAGCAGAACTGGAGAGTCCCAAGCTAACAATATTGTTGCCCAAAAGGCAAGTCATTTTCATCCTGTCTCCTGTGTGCATTAAACTTTTCACCAGAAGATTTTTAATGCTATTTTTGTTTCTAAGGCTACAGGTATTAAGGGTTTAGATCTGAAGGAGAAAAAAAAGAAGGAAATTTTATATGTTAGAGCTGATGAGTCCACCTTTCTGATGGACTTTGTAACTGTGGAAACAGTTATAAAACTGAAAAAGCTTGCCCCAGGGAAAAACTCCCCCAGGAGTTTCCCCCAGGAAAACTCTGCCTCTTCCACAGACTAACTTTCTCATCTTGACAAAAATTAGCATCTCAGGTGAAGGACTGCACTTGCCTGGCAGGCTGTCTGTGCTTGGTGTTACAGTCAGTGCTTTTGTCTGCAGTGTCCAGAGGTCATTGAATGTCTTTGTGCCACTGCCCAGGAAGCCAGCAAAGACTGTGCACGGTGAGTAGGAGGTACTGGTGGAGAGACCTGTTGGTACTGTTTTATTTCACGTGGGAGATAGCAAAGCCGTGTGTAGTTGAAGAGGGACCACCTTCCACGAGATCAGGCAGCCACAAGAAATGTTAAATGCTTATATTGGGCACGTTTTTTAATGGCTCTGGGGCTACTCTGAGCCAACAGCACCAGCTGTGGTGGACTATCCAAGCACTGAGGAGTTACACCACTGGGATTGGAAAGGGGGCCCACAGCAGGAGTAGCAGTGGTGAGTTTTTTATTTCATCACTAATACCGGTTTCAGAGCATCATCAAAAAACAGAAGCCAGTCTGTGGATGTGTGGTTCTCAAGTTGGGAATGATCTTTGGTGCCCACAGTGGTGACCTTACTAGAGCAACCACAGAACTGGTAGAACTTACAGCAAGGGCCAACCAGATTTCGACCAGGAAATGCTGCAAAGCAGCTGCCATTGAGCTGGAACACACGTAATCAGGTGAATACAGAGACCGGGGTCTCGGTGCCCCGTGGCAGGCACTGATGTGAGCAGGCTTGCCCAATCCACTCCTACTGAGCACATCCCAGGCAGGAGCAGCTTAAGCCTTGCTTTCAGCTCTTCAGTCACTTCCCCTGCTTCTCTCAGTTTTAACACATATCCTCTTCCCATGTTTCAGGTCTTATCTAATTTTTTCCTGTCCTTTCCCTGTAGTAGTTTTATCTCTTGCTCCTGTCTTTGCTCTTTTCTCTCTTTATTCTTATTTCCTGTTCCTTTTTTTGACTCAGTTTCTATCTCCAACTCTCTCTTCAAAGCCTGTAATCTCACTACCACTCAATAAATCTATTCATTTCTGCTCCTTTTAGGTTACACTTTAATTATAAGTTAGGCTTTCACCAAAATTCTTAATTTCTCTCTTTCGCATCCTCAGGTCACGTTTTTTTAAATTCTAAATTGTCACACTCTACCCAGTTCCAAATGTCACCTTCATCTCTACCATCACGGTATCTGTTCACCTGATGAGGCCACACTCACAACCTGCTCTGCTACTCCATCCCCTCAGTTCTTAAAGTAAAGGAAACAGCACACCATGATAAATTTCCACACAAAACTTCAAATTTGTTACCAAATTCTCTGCAGTTTTCTTCTCAACCTTCCCCATCAGGAAAAATGTATCTGTTGCCTACATTTTCTAACCAGCTGGTAGGTAAGAACTCTTATTGCTTAAGAATTCTAAGACAAATGCAGTTTTGTCCTGGAATTCATCAGGAATCCCAACCATTTTCTACCTAGAATTGAAGGGTTTTGATTATCACAGGTTTTTTTCTGCTAGAAATGTTCTGCAATAATCATTCTGTTGCAACATTAACTGTAGATGTAGGGCAGGGAAACACTGATATTGTTCTGACAAGATTATATAAACTTGGGAAAGCAAAACTTTGAAGTATAAATGTGCTTGCAAGAAATTATCTGTGAACATATTCCAAGTCTGCGGCTTCTCAATTGCATATCTGTCCATGGAGGATAAGAAAAACACCTGTTCATACACCTGGTGTTTTGGAGTCCCTCCTCAGAGAAGCCATGTAAAGTGTTGATTCTTACACTTCAGTCTACCTGCTGGTAACAAAGTGACAGGAATCCATGGAAATATTGCAAGAAACCAAGTAGCTGGCTCCTTATCCTGATAGATTCTTGAGTGCAATCCTTTCTTTCTGAAAAAACATTGAGTAGATCAGATGTATTTGACGGTGTCCCGCAAAGCCCTCTAGGAACATGCTTTATCAAGTCTTGAGGGTGAAAAATGTTTATCTACCTATATCATGTTCAACCACAAAACCTTATCCCTTCTCTGCTGCTTCTCTCTGATATCAAATAATTACCGCGGACTGCCACACGTTTTCTCTAAAACTAGAAATAAGGAGACAAATTACTCATCCTTCCTAGATTTCTTGCAATCTGACAAGAAATTCTTAGAAGTGTAAGGAATCCTTGATCCTTGTACACTATCCAGTTGTTGGGGGTTTTTTTGTGAGAGAACATTCCAGCAGAGTGTAATTTCTTCACTTCTCTCAGATCAAAGCCTGATCAAGAATTAAAATTCACATTTCTTTCTGAAAAGAGTGATGTCAGTTTTGTGCATTCAGGTTTCTTGTTAGAAATACAAGGACTAGATTTGTCCAGATAGAAGATACACCTTCTTCCAGGGGAATGTGAATTTGATGTTTATTTATGCTCCTTAAAAATGGCAAAATGAGCAATATAAGTAGGCATGAATGATACTTTTGTCTTAACTAGATAGAGGGTAAAGTGTAAACTATATGGAAGGTGAAAGTGTAATTGGATGATGATTTCATAGTGACCATAAGGATGTTTTTTATCTAGAAATGCATGTCAGGAATAACTGCAGAAGATGCTTACAGTATGACAGTATACACTGCCTGTAAATGTCTATCTTCTCAGGGTAGGTCCTTCGGCAGAGAGGAAGACTGGACTCATTGGCACAGACTTTGTCTCCTGCTCAAGAAGCCTGTACACTTGCTGTTACAGCAAATCCACCAAACAGACTTGACATAAGTTGGTGGGGACTTGGACTAGCAACGCAGAAATGAAAGGCTCCATTGTCTATTCATGGTCTCATAAACTATTAACTCCCACTTGAATTGTTCCATCAGATTCCCACTGTAAAATCTTCAGCTTTCTTTTGGTCTTTTCCCTTCACTTTATCCGATTGTTTGTGCAGGATAGCATTTTAGACATGTAGTATTTTAAGCTGAAAGGTCTCTTCCACTGGAAATTTAAATAGATTGTGCTGCAGGAAAATATCTCATGTGTTGCATGCTACAGGGAGTGCAGTGTTTGTCTGAGTCCAAATTATTACTAAAGATTTGTATGGAGACTAAGTAACAGAAAAAATATTTAGGAAAATATTTCTTAGTTCTTATAACATTGATTCTTTGGTAGGCAACTTTCTTAGTCTATGAAGTAATTTAGAAAGTGCTGTGTTGTAAATTACAAAGTACAGTACATAACACTCAGGGTAAGGGCAGTTTTGTTATTATGACTGCCCAAGATCTGATAAACTATTATATCTGACTTTATAAACACTTTATTAAATATCACACTATCGCAAACCCAAGAATGTTGTATGAAAGCAGCTTGAGCAATTTGACATCCACTTTTTGTCATAAAAAAAAGAAATATTCTCTTGATTAGTTTCTATGAAGCATAATATCTGTAAAATAAACAAGATAATCCTTGTGTAAACAGCACAGGGTACACAGAGCACAAAAATGGATAGAGGCACAGAGAACATTCTTGGCTCTAAAGCCTGAAAGCAAATTTCCGCTTCATTTAATCTAGTTTAATAGTAGTTTTAATTGCAGTGTTTTTAAGTCACTGAAAAAACTTTTCTAACTTTTTTTAAATTGTATCTATATTTTTTTATTGAATCTATCCTCCTAGGTAGCATCCTCATGACTGCAATGAATCTGTGTGTTCATGTACTATTTCAGACCTATCTCCAGATTTCATTGGAGTTTTGCCTGGCAACTCTTGTTCTGTTCTTCATATACCAAGGAAGAAAACGTGGATCACCTGTCATCAGAGTAAGTATCTAACCTGTAGTCCACAGGCAACACTTCTTACTCCAGACAAGAAAAGCAACCAATGTTCCTAGACACAAATATAAGAAGTACATTTGTCTCATAATCAGCTGTTCCACTTCTATATGCATTTCCTTCAAGTCAGATATAGTGTACGGATTTTGCTTTCTTTTTCTCATTATTTTAATCTACAGTTTTGAAGGCACAAATCATTTAGACTTCTACAGTGATTGATATCTGAAATACTCCATGCAAATGTTACTTAGTGAAGCTCCATGTGGCCAGATGGAAAGAAGGCACCTGCCTCCACAAAGACAATGATCCGTGAGAACCTCAAGAAAGCTCATCAGATGTTTTTCAAGAGCTGTATGGTTTGCAAATATTGCTATTCCTGCCAGATCCCAACATGTCTTTAGAACACTGGTTAAGATGTGAATACTGAAAGGAAATGTCTAGTCCCTGTTTTGGTTTTTTTCAGATTCCTATATATATATACATGCATGTGTTTTTGTGTTTATCCGCTTGTATAGGATATAAACAATATTAAAACTTAAAGTCCTGGTTTCTTCTTATAAATAAGTTCATAGCGTCCACCCTACAAATATCAGATTTCCTCTTGACAGCAACCATGGGAAGGTATAGTGACAATCAGGATTTTAAATGGCCTGGAGGTCTTCCAGACCACTGGAAGAGAACCTGTCTCCATACTCTCCTACATAGTATCCAAAGGAAGAACCAATTCTTCACAATGCAGAAAAGTATTTGAACTCTTTTTTAAAAGATAGATAGGCATTGAGGTATTTGGGGTTTTCTATTTAGTTTACACTAACTGATGTGATGTTTCGTCTAAGTCTCCACTTACGCGTAATTTCTGATACACCCAGATTTACCCAGTGGCAGATTTCTAAGGAATCTGAGTAAGAAAAGGACATTAACTGCTATTATTCTGGGTAGCACCATGCACACTCCTATGCCACATAATGCTTTCTTAGTCATGCACCACCTACGTGTAGTTTGGGGAAATGTCCTCCCCTGGATTATCTTCCATTTTTCTTTACTCCCATGTCATCAGAATTGACTTCCCATTTGCAACCCCACCATTTAGTGGTTTTTCTCTATTTAGAGTCAGCCTGACTGGCAAAAGCGGCAGAAAATCTCATGGAAATACCACAGTATTGGGTGCAACTCCACCTTCGATGTTGGTTGCACTTAAGTCATTAGCACAGCAATCAATGTGCTGTGTGGCAGTCAATACACATCATTACTCATCCTTGAGCCAGTATGCCCAGTTTAGCTTCAATGTCAGAGAAGCAGACACAAGTATCGAAGATATTCCCAACGATTTTTGAGGGGCGTGCAAAAGGGAGGAGGTTTCTCTCACGTGCCTTTGCAGAGGAATTTCTAACCCAGGGTGCCTTTAATCAGGATTAGGCGATAGCATCTGAAACACAGGCAGCTGGGGCTCCATTCTCCGCTCTCCTCAGCTGCAAAACTGTGTCGGTGAACTGATAACAGGCAAGCACTTAAAAGCCTATTGCAGGCACAAACTCCTCTCTTCAGGAGCTGTCTTGGCAGGATGGGGGTGAACCTTGCCCAGTATGCAGGGCAATAGGACTCCCATTACCTACAGAGGTATTAGAAAAGTGTTCCCAGATGAAAGCCTTTATCCAATTTCAATTGTCCAGTGAACAACAACATTAGGAGCAACATCGTTCCATTTGCTACTGTGTCAAACAATGCGACGACTGTTTAGCATTACATTTTGTTTCCCTGAGTAGCTGAAATTACTGTGGGAGTAGAGAAGTATTTACATGCAGAAAATCTGCATTCCTCAAAGCAGATGTTTTTAATTTTAATAACATCAGCCTGTAGAAATGAATATCTGAAATATTCTGATCACTCAGTGCGTGTTGCTGTTTAGGAGTAACGCTCCATCATAGTGGGTTTGCGGAAAACATCAGGAGCAACCAGGAGAAGTAAACTGCTACTGATTGTACTACCAAGAACAATTCTGCTTTTTTTTTTTCTCTGAAAGCCACTTAAAATGCCCTCCTGTGCAGAAGAATGTCATTTTCTGCGCTGTAGATGTGCCATATTATAGACCCATAGACCCATACTTGGAAAATTGCACATGTAAAATTTTTTGTAGTGTGTGCCTTTACTTTTCCACACATGCAGCCCAGATGTGTGCATGCACATATCACACAAAATGGGCATGTACTGTTTTTACAAGCTAGGACATATCTTTATGAATAGCACACAAATGGAGCGAGGGGAAGCCCTTTGTGGGCTCCAGGGTACGCAGGGCAGAGTCCCTGGACTCCAGGTAAAAAAAAGGTGTACGCATATGCAGTACTCCCTTTTCCCACTGCTCTGTCTGTATTGCAGACTGCAGGCTAGTGCTGACATCCTTGAAGTGACTGCAAAACAGTGCTTGCAGTCTTTTAGTGCAACAGAATGGCGCTCAGTCCAGGCTACTTTGCTCCGTGAAAAACAGTAAAACCAGCCTGTGCCGTGGTCTGCCTCCCTAGGCAGGACTGGTAATGGTAGACAAGCTAGCTCGACTGTGTACAATTTTTTTCCACCAACAGTAGGCACAAGCAAAACTTCAATTCATACAAATAGGTGCCACTCTGATGAAAAGTTGGCTTAAGCAGAACAACTTGCACTGATGAGGTTTGTATTTGTGAGTTTTTGTGATCTTTCTTTTTCCCGTGGATATCTTTTGTAGATGTTGTTCCACGCATGATTTGGATTGGCATATCTGAACTGATTGTTCTGCAACCTTTCTTAATGAAGTCAGGGCTCTGAATGCTCTTGCCTGTTCTGTTAAAAAAAAAAAAAAGAAAACACACACAGGAAAAAAAGCAGTGTAACTTTGATTTGGCTGTATGTGAGAAAAAAGTTCAACTAAAAGGACTTATTTTAAAAGAATATGTTTAACTGCATATGCTACATCTGCATTCTGCTTTCCTAGCTGTTAGGCTTCAAGTGCCCAGTCTGTTAAAGTGCCATGCTGCGTGCATGTGTGCGTGCCGAGATAGGAAAAGCTTGGCACTGTGCAATATGTGAAGCAAGTGTTTCAAAATCTGCACTTCCAGATCGCTGCAGCCCAGCAGCAGACCATTGGACCTACAAGCTATTCCTTGATCTCTAGGGGACCTAAACCTGGATCTAGGTGCTCAGGGTAAGCAATATCAGGACTTGATCATAAGAAAGGACAAAAATAAGGCATGGAGACAGACAAAAAAATATATTTAGCACCTTAGATGCAAATATGCTTGCATTGTACAGAACAGTTTGAGGATGTATGAATGTTTTTTTGGGTTTTTTTACAGTGGAACATGACTCTGAAAAAATATCCAGGGTTTAAATCCTCAAAGGGATTTATATGCAGAACCTGCACTTACTTCAAGGAGCATTAGACCCTTCACCACTTGGAAATCCTCCCACTGAAGTACCAATCTTTATTTTAGCCTATGAATCATTCCTAAAAAAAAAGTCCCTTCAAAACTAAAGCTGTAATTTAGCTCTATGGATGCATAAATTATCTCAAATCTTAATAGTATTGGGGTAACTAGAAAGAAGACAGCCTGATGTGCTCATTCTGAGATGGAAGGTGGAGCATTACTTGTGACTAAAAGTTTTGTGTATCAGTAAACTATGAAAGGGTAATGCCAGTGGCACCATAAATAATGGAAGCATATCTGTGCAGTGGTCCGATGTAAACTCTTGAGCCAGCATTGCTCCCATGAAAATCTCAGGGAATTTCGTCATTGAACTGAGGGACACAGGGTTGGATTTCTGTGTTTCAGGGGGGGCTGGAAGGGGGAATACAGGTTATTCTTTCCTGTGTAGGTATCTTTAGATGTACCTGCAAAATAGTTGAGTCATAAAACCGTTGAATCCTTGTGTTTTGCTGCTAAAGAGAATCCATAAAAAGAGATTTATTGTCATATTTCCCTTTTGTGTTGTACTGTTCCCCTCCATCATAAAATATTCCCGTCGGTTTATAGCAAAGCAAATATAGCAGCTTAGTTCATAAACGCCAAATTCTTCTCTGTTACACCCCGGCTTTCAGACATAATCGAATTAGCTCCGATCTGTGCTGATGCCGCTGCCCCGAGCCGCAGTGAGGAGGCTTATCGAGACCCGATGCGTGCAGAGGGGTCCTTGTGCAGCGATCGAGGTGGACCCGCACCAGCCCGCAAGTCTGCAGGAACCCGTCCAAGCAGTTTTAACTTTTATTCTTCCTGACGAAGATTTAAAGCGGCTCTGCACAACAGTCAAACAAGAATAATCAGCTGTGGAAAACATAAAAAATCATAAGAGCAGTTTAACGGAGAGAAGGGAGCGAAGCACGCAGATCAAACCAAACGCTCGGACTGCCCTGCGTGGGGACAGGCGGGCCGCCTGCCTGGTCCCTGACCCCGTCATGAGAGGGCAAGGCGGCTCTCGGGGAAAATCCCTTCTGCTGCAAAGCTCGTGGCTTCAGAGCAGACGTTGCAAAAAAAAA
>VZTA01004751.1:132407-143225 GCA_013398855.1 Mohoua ochrocephala
TGGATGGGGAAGGGGAAGGAATCGACAAGTCATTGAGAATAACTGGGAAAGCCTGTGATGTATAGCACGTTTTATCTTTATTTAGGCAACACGTCGTTCGCAGGATGGCCTGAGTTTCCATGCGCGACAAGGGCATGAAGCACATCCATCCTCGGGGAGGTGCAGGCAGGCTCAGGAAGCTGCTATGGCCAGGGCACGGCTGGGCGAGCGCAGGGGCAGGGCACCCTCTCGTTCCCCTGCTGCCGTTTTCTCCGTGTGAATTCCGCACTTTCTGGGGANTCCGTTGCCGGAGCTCCGCGGCCGCACTGGCCGGGGCGTGTGCGTTGGCTGCGGGCAGTAACCCAGGCTCTGGGACCCCCTGTCTTGGCCGGAGCCCCCCCCCCCCCCCTGGGTACTGCGGTGAGCTGCTAGCTGCAAGTTCTTTCAGTATTTCACCGCTCCCTCTCCTTGAATCCACCTCCCTTCCCGGGTCGGGGCTGCCTTGGCATCCTTCGTACAGCATCCTCGTGTGCACTGTATCCTGGGGCCAGGCTGGGATTTAAAGGGCTCTGAAACAGGCAGTTTGCCTTTAGGAAACCGGTTCTGGCTTGACTCTGGTGGGAGTCCCGGGGGTAAAAGGGAGGGGAGACAAACCCGTGGTTTGGAGCGCAGGCTTCTGCAGGCGGGGGTGTGCCCCTTCCCCGCGCACCGCGGCCGGGGCAGGGAGTGCCGCACGGTGCCCTGGCGGGAGTTCCTCGGGCACATCCCCCGGCGGGAAGAGGCGGTGGCCGGGCATCCCGGGGCTGCCCGCCTCCGAGCCCCTTCCCTCTGCCCTGCCCGTACCTGGCGCGGCGGGCGTCTGCGCTCGCCGAGCGGGGAGTGTTAAAGGAATGGAAAAATTATCCCCACATACAGTTTTTAAACTTTCTGGAGCTTCCCCAAAACAAGCGGCAACCTAAAGTCAGTAGATCTGTGAGGATTTTATACTCACTCCCTCTCCCAGAGCAACACGCTGCTGGTGCATTAAGCACTGGCTGTAGAAATATGCGGACATAAACATATATGTGGGGGCATGGATTAAAAATCTGTGCATCACCTCGGGTTAAGGGCTCACTCCTCAGGGTTTTTTTGGTCACTGGCTCCTCCTCTGTAAAACAGCTGTTAGAAATGGTGTTCCCCGTAGGACAACGAGTTCGGGGTTTTTTTTAAATTTATTTTTCCCCCCGCTCTTGGCTGGGAGGAGGTAATATCGTGCTGGATACAGGGAGTTGAGAAGAGACAGTAACAGTAACTCATTTTCTAGAGGCATATCACCTCAAGCATGTGCTTCATCATACCTTTTTATTTGTGATGATCGATCATTATAATATATGTCCATAGTCTTATGTCATTCGCAATGCCATTACTCGCGCGTCTTTCTTATTTTTGAAAACAAAGGTATTTTTCACTTGTCCAACCCTAAGAAGACGTACCCAAACATGAGACTGAAAGGGTACATCTTATTAAAGATCTCATTAAAAGCGACAAGAAAATAGAGATTGATACATGATAAGGTCATATCATATATTCTGAGTGTAAGGTGTTTAAAAAGGTAACATTTTTCTTTTGATTTTTTTTTGCTTGTTTAAAGCAAAGTGGTCATTTTATGTAATGGTTTACACACATACACGTATATGTGTGTGTGTATATATATGCATATATATATATTTTCTTCTCCCAGAACAGAGCTCTGACACCTGTTGTAAACCCTTAAACAGAAGATCACACTGTAAATGCTTCCTGCGATTTAAAAAATTTTTTTAATTTTTGCTTTTAGTGATAAGCACTCTTCTCGGACAAAATAGCTACAGGAAAACTTTACTAAGTAAACGTCCTCGAAAATATCTTCGAGGTTGAAATTATTTTATGTTGGGACGAAAAACGTGCCGGTTCGGCCCGTGTTTCCCAAGCAGGACACCTCCGAGAAGACCTCTGACAACCTTTTCGCTATTTTATTAAAGTCTATGGAAACTAGATACTGAATCTGCTTTTTATTTCGACTTGCTGAGCAGTAGGGCGAAAAGCATGGTAAAACTAAAAGAGCTTGCAGGGGCAGTCAGAAAAAGTATCATTTTCTCCTTCGCCTTCTTGCGTGCTCTTCCCTGCGGTTGTCTGCACCCAGACCACCGAGTGGCCGCCTGCTGCTCCGCGGGGCAGCCGCGGCATCCGGAGGTGCAGCGGAGTGCGGGGTGCCCGCGGAGCCCCCGCTCACCTCCTGCGGCAGCACCCAATGGAGGGGGCGAAGCCGCCCTAATTATTTTCCGGGCAGATGTTGTCCTGGCATTTAAAGGGCTAAATCCCAACTTCCAGGCACACAGCTGGGGTATGTTGTATCCTATCAATTCATAACAAGGAGGCATTCTGGAAAGACTCGTAAGGGTATTTATTTTAAAATGTGTGCTGAAAAGATATATGCTTGGGGGGAGGAGGGACAGGGTTGGGCGTCTCGAGTTTTGTTTCTAAGCCAAAACGGCACAGTTCGAGCTGTGAACAAATGGTTTCCAGAGAATAGTTCTTTTCTCTTTCTTTTCCCTGCAAGAAGTTTGTTTGAAGTTCCCGGAGTTTTTAATGTTAAATAATATTAATACCAAAATGAATACTTCGGGGCTTCTTGTTTTAATTTTAAAAAGCTGGCATGTGTGGGTTTCTTTCTCTCTGTCATTCTTTCTTGCTTGCATTCTTGTTTTCTCTTGGTTTCTTGTTTTCTTTCAATTTCTTGCTTCTCCCCTCCTTCTTGCTTTCTTCTAGATTTCCCTCTTTATCTCTCGCTTTCTCCCTGTCTTGCTCTCCCACTCTCTCCCTCTCTTCCCTCTTTTCTTCTCTCTCTCTTACCGCCCCCCAGCCCCCACCTTCCCCCGCCCTTTTTTTCCCCTCTTGTTTTTTGGAAACTCCTTCTTTCAACCGGACTGTGTTCGGGATATTGTTGCTGGTAAAAGAAATAAATAACCCAATAAATAAAGCAGGCTCCTGTTATGACAAGTTCCAAGCCAGAGCAACGTTTTACGAGTTAAAATAGCCCTTGAGGAAAAACAAACAAATTTTAAAAAAAGACGAAAGCGTCTAACAACAGGATCGCTATCAGTTGCGGAGGTGTGGGACGGGGCGCAGGGCGCACCTCGCTCCCAGCCCCACTGCGGGGCAGGAGTCGGTGCCCCTGGCACCCCGGCGAACGCGGCGGACGCTGCTCCCGGGGAGGAGGGCTTGCAGGATCGGCCCTCAGGGTTAATCACCGGCAAACCCTCCGCCGAACCGGCAGCACTGGGAATGGGCAGCTCGGCAGGGCGCTGCGGTTCCCTCCCCGCCGCTTTTCTTTCTTTCATCTCTGCCAGCGTGTTAAAACTATTGCGAAAATAGCGAGGGATCGCGTCAGCTCTTTGTGGAGGCTGAACGCTGCCTGATCACCTTCAACTCAACTGGGCGTTATCCCGGCGGCTCCTGCCACCCGCCCCTTGGCTGCTGCTTGGGTGGGCAGCGGCGGGAGCCTGGGACCGGTGTCCGCCGGGAGCCCTTGCTACCCCGGGCCGGCATCTCTTAATGCGGGGCCAGCGTGCGAACAATGCCATCCAGCTGCCTCTGGGCGCATTCTTCTTTAGAAACGGAGAGGAAAAATAAAGAAATGTTGGTAGGGGGATTGTAGAGAATCAAAGTCTGAAGACGCTTTGCTCCTCTGCAGATCCTGGGAGGGGTTTCGCTCCGGCCGCGGGGAGCCCTCCCCAGCCGGGAGCGGAGTGGATCTGCCTGCCCGGAGAGGGACGGAGGAAGGAGGTGACAGCCGCGCTGGGAGAGGTCTCTCCCCTGCTTGCGAGAGCCCTTCGCTCTTCTAATCGCTTGCATGTGCCTGCGCCCTGAGCAGCCCCACTCCGAGCAGCGGCAAATGCTGTAACAACTCGCGTGTCGTAAATTACAGAGACCTCACCCTGGCAGGGAGATGCCGGGGAGGCGTCCGGTTTGTCTGCAGCTCTGGAAGGCACGGGAGGAACCGGCCTTGCTGCTTCCCTCACTTCCCTTTTCCCCCTCTCCCCCTCAGCCGACTCCTTCATGGAGGGTGATCCCGCAATGACTCACTGGCACGTTTCGGTGTAAGGGAGTTTTTTTGTCTCACACCCCCACCGCCCCTTTTTTTTTAAAAAAAGTTGTTAACTCCCGTTTATGATAGAAATATTACTCTCTGCGTTCTGTTTCGTTCTGGCTGCCATTGGTTGGCCTGGGTTTAATCAGAAGGAAAAAATGCTCGCCACAAATGTAGCTATTGTTTGTCTGGAGAGACGGGGGCCGGGGGAGGAAAGCAGAGAGAACGGGAGACCGTGCGTGACAGTGACGGTGGGACCAGCCATCCGTCCGACGGAGTCCTGGTCCTGCGCTCAGCCCTTCCGAAAACAGAGCTCCTTCTTACCCCGACCTGCCCGCAGCAGTATGCAGGGGAGCCGGGGGCATGTTATCTCAGGAACATAATGCTAATAAATGTGCTCAGATGTTGGACATTCCCCTTGCCTGTTTTATAGGGTTTCGCTGGTGGTGCTTAATGGGCTGGGTCACCGGGACTGATGCTAGCAAGGTTATTAGGATTAAGTAACCTAATGAATCGTATGGCCATTAGCGGGCTTTGAAAGAAGGTAGTTTTCCCTGTAACCTGGTCTCCTGTCTCTTAACACGGGCAATTATTTTTAACTGTCCCTCAATCACAGGTCGGAGGGGGGCTTTTTTTTTTTAATTTATTTGTTTAAAACCTCTCTCTGATGCTCAGAAATTGATTTCTCCACAGAAGGAGCCTGTCATTTTATCTCGGGGTTCCTCGGAACCGCTGAGCGAGCCAGACGCTGCGGTCGCTCCCGCCCTGCTCGGCGGAACAGCCGCCGCCGGTGCCTTTCCCCTCCGCTGGCCAAGTGCATCACTCGGGACGCGACTCCGGGAGTACTTGAGGAGGATTTGTATTTATTTTTCCCAGAGAAGGGTTTTTCTTTTTGTATCTTTTGCCTAAGCCAGGTAAGCGATGCGGCGCTCGGTTTCCCCTCCAGCGGCTCGTCCCTACCGGGGAGCCCTTGGAGGCTCCTTCCTGGCGGCGGTTTCACCGCTCCGCACCCGGGTACCACCACCGGGCCCCGCCGCCCCCCGACCCAAGGGGCGGCGCTGGGCGGGCGGGGAGGCCGGGCGGCGACAGAGGCAGGCCGGCAGCACCGGAGTCTGCAGCTGCCCGCTCTCCCCGGGGCAGCCGTGGTCAGGGCGAGCGCACGTTATCAGAGGCTAACTCTTGGCCATCCGCTGTCTTCTATGGCGAGGAGAAACCAACTATTAATATTATCATCATTATTCTTGTCTTTTTGGCCCCGAGGTTTAAGATTTTTTTTCAAACCTCGGTGTTTTCCCCGCTACCTCCCCCCCCTCGAGAAGGTAGAGTGTGAACCGTAATGCTCCTTCGGGGAGGCCGGGCCAGCGGTGTGAATATCCGCTTTAATTAGAACAAGTGTTGACGGCTGATTCAGTTTGATCAGGTCTGAAATACTTGTACCGTGGTCATTTTTCGGACCGTTCACACTTAAAAAAAAAAAAACCCGGATGTACTCGTGAAAAATGTAAAAAGGGGAAAAAACCCGACGAGAAGTTTTTGGGAGAAGAGTCCTTTTGTCCGGGTGCCTCTGCGAGCCCGGCGGTAAGCCCGTGCTTATGCCGCTGAGCCGCTTGCGGCGGCGGGGCCGCGATGAAAGAGCACAGGGGCGTGGGGCCGCGGCGGCTGGAGGCAGAGCAGGGCCCAGCCTCCGCTCCCGGAGCAAAAGAAGACGGGAAGACCTTGCCTGGCGAGGCCAGGGCCCCTTCTGAAGAGCTACCACCGAGAGGCATCTCCCGCGCCCAGCGACATGGCGCTGGCAGGGTGACAGGGGTGAGCAGGCTGGCGGCAAAACGCAATGCCGTGTTTTCCACCTATAAAAGCTCTCGGTCAAGCCGCGAGGGGCATCGCACCTGCCGGGCTGTCTGGCTCCCAGCCGTCGGGAAGGGGCTGCTCCTCGGGGGGCCCTGCGGCAGGAGCAGCGCAAGGTGTCCGCCAGTAGAGCAGAGGAAAGCTCCAGCCCGCCTGACTTGGAAAGAATCCACTTTCCCACAGCTTTTTCAATCCCCAATACTTTTCACACCCTGTTAGGACTTAATACCGCCGAAACCGCTAAACGCTTCCATGCCTAAAGGTACGCCCCGCCAGGGGCTGCGCCTGGCCGTCCCCAGCCCCCGGGCAGGACGGGCCGCTGAGCGGGAAGCGCCGCCAGCCCGCGGAAAGGGCTCGTTTCCCCGGTGGAAATTCCTCGGATGCTTCGTACTTAGGCTAACACATCGGGCTGACTTTCTTTGAAAGGGCTTCAGCGGGCAAGGGAGGGGAAGGATTCCCTGGATTCCTTTTGGGGAAGAGCGGGGCGATACTGCCGGAGCCGCTCCAGCTCCCTGGCTAATATTTCAGATGCCAGTCTCTCGGCGTGGAGAGCTGGCTGGGGGTCAGCTATGCGGCCTGGGCTCTGCAACCAGCACCTCCGGGCGGCAGGGAAGACACAAGGAGATGAGGAGAGGGGGAGGGGTGTGTGTATCAAAACCAGAATAATTAATCTTGCCTGTAGCTGAAGGATTAAATTTTTTTTTTTTTTTTGATGGGGGCTATTTTTCGAGTCTGGTTGAGCCTCGCACCTTTCAGCAGCCGCCCGTCACGGTCGCCGGCAGCCGGTACCGCCCCGGCCCGCCCCAGCCGGCAGCCGGTGCCCCTGGGGCGGGCAGAGGGCAGCAGCCGCACGGCTCCGGCGGTAGCTGACCTCGCCCCAGCGCCTCCACTCACCCCGCAAGGCCAAGGGCAGGGAGAGGGCCTCTTTTTCCCTGAGCTCACAGGGACGATGCGATAACCGAACGAGAGCCGCAGGAAAGAGCCGATCGGGGGAGCATTTCCCGTCCTGTTTTCCCACTGAAGTAATGGCTGGAAAATGCCGGATGACATCTCTTGCCGCTCCTTTCCAAACCTGCAAACACCGTCCCCAGGAAAAGCGCTCGACTGGGATCTCCCCAGCTTGCAGCAAGAGCCCTTGTCTCCGAGAAGCACAAAATTCACCCGGAAAACCTAATTCTGCAATGTTCGGCAGTCAGGCTGATGCCATGATGATTTTTTTGCCTTTTTATATACCCCTTTTATATAGCCCTTTATATAGCCCTTTATATAGCTTTTATATATCCTTAGTGCTTTTAGCCCCCATACTTGTAACTCCCTAAGTCCGACATCCCACGTCCCGTTAAGCCAGGAGACCAAACATCCTGGAAGCCTCGTGTCTAAGGGTCAGAAAGCCCCGGACACCAAGGTCCTCTCTAGAACACATCCTGGAAACTAAGATAGGCCCATCCAGGGGGGAGACTCCTCAGAATGGGGGGATTCATTCAAGTCTCTCATTGGGGAATCTTTGATAGGTATGCTCATTTGCAAGGCCTATAAGTTGTATACACGATCTATCGGGTGTGCGCGTTCCGGTGGGGGCATCCCGGGGTGTGCATTCCGGAGTGCACTTCGGCGCGCTCCACTCGGACGGTGTGGTGCACCAAGGATCCTAAAGAAATACCGAGGTAAAAACCCCTTTCTCTTTAACCGTGTCTGGCTCTCAATTTTAAGACCAGGAAAAGGCAACAAGGCCAGCTGTGCCCAGCCTTCCAGGCAGTGGGACATGTAGGCTGTCATTCAGAGCCTGAAGGGATTTGTCCGGCGTGTCTGTCTTCAGAAAACAAAGGACTTGTCCCCGGCATAAAGTGACAGCGTCTCTAGAGTCCAGCGCTGCCGTGCTCCCCTCCAGCCTGCCAGGCACAGGGATAAGCCTCTTCTTGCACCCCTCAGCTCATAATCGGCCTTTAATTTGCAGTCATTCCGGGGAAGGTCGAGGCACCAGGTCGGTGGGCATCAAGTGTGCGGGATGTACCTTTAGGTATATCGTCCCCAGCCCCCGGCGAGCACTCTCAGCCTTGTAAACTTAGCAGCATCCCTCAGCTCCGCGTTTGCTCTCCGTTCAAAACCCGTTAAAATCTTGTGGCGGGAAAGGGAAATCCATCGCTAATACGCACTTGGCGGAACACTCCACAACCCTGATTTGGCTTTTCCCCTCGCCGTTGGAGAATGCCCTCCGAGCTGGCTGCGGGGTGTGCGGCACGGGGAGAAACTGCGGGTGCGGTGCCGGGACAGCTCCCGAGGGAATGAGAGGCTGATTCCAGGCGGGGGACAGGATTTCCCCGGCTGCCCTGTCCTTGCCCAGGACACACACAACTCCCCCCGGCAGGTCCTGGCCTCCTGCAGTCTCTCTCCGCCGTTCCCAAGGTCGGCCCGGCGGGGCCTCAGCCGGGTTACATCTCAAGGGCTGTGCTCGCAAAGTGGAAGCTCTCCCGCCTCTCCTTGCTTTGCCTGGGGAGATCGGGAGGCCGGCATCCTCCCCGGCGGCAGAAGCACCTCAGCGAGCCTCCCCATCGCCCGCTGGTCTCCAGCTCCCGGCGACTCCTCGCGTCCACCCAGCCCCCTGCGCGTGGGGATCCGGACACTCGACGCTCTCGCCTATCTCAGCAGGGTGGATGTCCGTATGGATAGAGCCACCTCCTCCCTCACGTTCCTCAGGCCTCGGCAGGACTCTAAATCCTGTCAAAACGGAGGCACCTGCGGTGGGGTGTGCTACATAAGCCATGCAGACGCCCTCGCTGCTCAGGTGTAACTACCAAGGGTCTCTCCTCCCGGAGCCCCGGGATAGGTCTAAACCGTACCCTCCCCGAGGACGAGCGGGTTTCATCTTGGTGGTACCACTTATTCAAATAGCACGTGGACTCCCAAGCCGAGAGCTAGGAGGACCTTCAGGGAAAGGATGCTCTTTGCAGATGCCAGACGAGGTTGAGAACATTGGGACCCGAGCACAACAGCGGCGGACACCGCAGCCGGGTGGCCAGGGCGGGCCTTACCAGCAGCTGTGACCCGCGGGGAGCTGCCACCGCTCGCTGCCCGCAGCTGCCAACTCGCCGCCTTACGTGGGGCAGGTTACAGGCGGCACCAGGGAGATGCAGGCTCTCGTATGCCCCGTTTGCCTCCCCAGCCCCCGTCCCGCAGGGCCCATTCGCTGTCCTGTTCCCCTTCCCGGGAGCGGGGAGGGTAGTGTGCTGGCCCCCGCATCGCAGCGGCACGGGCGGGATGGGAAGGAACCGAGCCGCCCGAGGGGATGTTCGCGTTTAAAGCCGAATGTCGCACCCTCCCCACAGCTCAGAGAGCAGCAGCCGTGGGATCAAACACATCCTTCTTCCCACCCCCTGCCCCAGGTGCTTCCCTGGGCGGCGCGGCTCCTCCCTGCGTGTGCGTGCATACACATGTGCGATTAGTTCATGTTAAATTATTACAGTCGAATATATATTAGATTGTTTTAGTTACCTTCTTAAAGAATAGTGAGCTAGTCCCGCAATTTCCCTTCATTTGTTTCATGCGCTTGTGGATCTACAAGCGAGAAACACAAACTGAGAACTATTTAAGTACACATTTTACATATTAAAAATGTAAAATCATACACAAATATACGATACATATGTAACCACATACCAACAATGTATGCATAAATGCGGGTGTGAACTTTACTGAAATGCTCCGGTTTGCCGATACGGCAGGATGGGACATGCGATATGGTGTGATGGGGTGTGATAACAGTGTCCTTTGGATGTGGAGCTGCCGGAGGGGTCAGCCAGGCTCCCCCTCCCAGGGCTGAGCTGCGGCACCGCCCCCCGCCTCCGACCCCGTGGGAAAGGGACAGGATTTCCCTGACGCTGCCCCGTGCCCGGGCGAGGTGGGGCAGTGAGACACGAGTGCCTGGTTTGAGAGACAGCGCGGTGTCACCTCCGGCGCTTCCCGGCAGAAAGCTGTCTTATTTATCAGAGGAGGCAAGAGGTGCCTGGAGTTACGAGAAGACACCAAACGCCCCCTCAGGCCTCAAGAAAAAATAAAGACAAAAAGTGCGAAGGAGAGAGCTCCCAGCCGACAGTAGGCAAACGGGATGAGATCTCTCCTCTGGTGCCCTGCGTGGAGGCAAGGCTGGTTTTCCTTCGTGTTCTTTTTGCAAAACTTACTCAAGTGCCTCAAATTCGTTTCCAAAATTCCCGTGGCACAGTCCAGAGCTTTCAAAAACCTCCTTATAAAAGAACAGGCATTTGCCGATTTTTTTTCTTTTTCCCCTATAACTGTATGTTGCGGTGTACAAAAATCGTGGATAGACGCATACGTCCATCCCTCCTTTAATAATCTTCTATGAAGTCACCGTGCAACATATCGGAAAAATTATTTCATTCAATTACTTAAAAGAATAAAAGAAAGGAAAAAAGTATTCAAACCCACCGGAAAAAGGAGAGAGAGAGGGAGAGGGAGAGGACAGGAGAGGACAGGACAGGACAGGAACCCTCACCGGTTTGATTATTAGTATTTTCCTGTCGGTGTCTTGCACGAAGAGCCGAGAGCGGGCACAGAGCAAGGCAGAGGGAGCTGCCGAGCCCCTGCAGCCGGGGAGCTGGAAGCTCAGAGCTGTTGAGCAGCGCTTCCTTTCCGCAGGAAGGTGGGGATTGCGTTTCAGGTCAAGTACGATGCCAGGCAGCGGCCAGGCCGGCTCCCCGCCGGGCACGGCTGCCGGCCCCTCTGCGGGGCAGAGCCCGGGGCATACCTGGCCTGCGCCTACCGGGAAGGCAGTAATTTGAGACCGTGCTTCACTCGGAGAGGAAACAACGGCATTTGCAGTGAGAAACACAGCAAACTCCTAGTCATTAGCGGGGGGGGGGGGGGGGGGGGGG